>PVKU01003479.1:125207-177579 GCA_004027475.1 Anoura caudifer | reverse complement strand
GTGATGAAATGTGTCAACATTCGGAAAGTTGGCCCAATTCAGCAAACCAGTGTTTTCTGAACGGGGCCCACACCTGGCGTTGCAAAGTCACACAGAGGGATGCAGGAAAGAGAGAGGCGCCTGTGAGCACCACGGAACCGCAGAGGGCCCGGCTCCCCCACGGAGACTACCTGACAGGAGCCCCCTTTGTTCAGCGTGGCTGTGGCCTGAAAGGAGAAAATCCCCATGATCTCCCCCACAAGGCACCGGGGTGGATGGAAAGGAAGAGAAAACAGCTGAGTATCAGGTTTGCAACAATGTAAAACTAGGTCGCTCTTCTCAGCGAAACTATGTTTCAGGAAAAAACAGTTACTTTTCATAAAACGTTATTGACATCAACATGTAACAAGTTGATTATTTCATTTTTAAGGACCATCGGTACATATTTTTACAGGACTGGGTTCCATTTCTAACGTGGTAAATAGCAAATGGCCACAGGCGGGGACTGGGCCCCCGGCGCCCTGGGCAGAGGGCTGTGGGCGGTGTGAGCCGTGTGACCCCTGGTGCTGCGGCCAAGTTCAAGCTCTGACGGCGGGATCCTGAGTCCGGAGCTGGGAACCCGGGGGCAGCACACCAGCCTCTGTGGTGTCCACACGTGTCCAGGAGACGCAGCCACACCTGGCCCAGAGCGGTGACGCCCGCCTGCCGCCGCCGGCAACCGGGAGGCAGGGAGTGTCCGGTGCCACGATAAACCTTTGTTTATTAGACTGTGTCTGTTCTGCGTGATGCGATCGGTTGGACTGGACTTTGAGGGTGACTGAGTCCGACAACCAGCTCACACAGCTGCAGCCGCCCTCACCGCCGGCTCCAACGGCTTCGTCACCGCTGGATGCGGCGCCCCTGACAGAAGCCCGGGGGTCCCAACACCTGGTCAGACAGAGCGGGGAGGGGTCCGGAGACCAACCCGCTGGTGTGCTGCTCATGCCACTCAGAAGCCGTCATAGTAAAACACACACACTCTGGGAGAAAGAGGTGCGGAGACCGGGTCTGGGTCGGGGGGGCGGGGGCCGGGGACCGTGAGGACCGGTCCCTGCAGCTCTCTCTGTCCAAGGCCCGGAGACCCTGGGGAGGGGGGTCTCTGGCCAGAACGCAGTTTGAAGCCTTCTCCTGCACAGCCGGGGAGTTTCTTCTTGTGGAAAGTGGGGAGAAAAGGGCACCCCTCCCCCACAGGAGAGGGCAGGTGCAGGGCCCCCCATCTTGGGGTCCAGAAAAGCCTAGACCTGTGGGAGGGCAGACCCTCCATGTCCTTGTGCACTGGGACCCTGGCCCTTGGTGGCCTGTTCCCACGGCTGTGCCAGGAACAGGCCCCATGGGGTCCCCCCACAAACGAGGCCCGTGGCCCAGGAGCACCCCTCGGCCCCAACCCCCCGCACCAGGTAGAAATGTTAATGTGACATGCAGCACGAATAACACCCCTTTTTATTACAAAATCATGAGCATGTCATCCTGTAACATAACAATATCACACTCAAGCACACCACAGGACATTTGGGGTGAAATGTTCCCATTCACACATAAATTATTCTACCCCTATCATTACCGCCCCAACCACATTCGAGCAGGCCTTGCTTCTGCTGGGCGCTGTGTGTTTGGTGGGTGTTGGTTCCACCCCACAGGGCAGGGGTTTGAAGTGGACTCTGACCTACCCCCACCCCCAGGGCCCAGAGGCAGGACGGCAGAGGCGTCAGCCCCCACAGCTCCGAGTCCTTGCGGAGGGGAAGGCGCAGGGTGTGGCCCCGTGTCCCTAGGCTAGCACGCACTGGGCAGACTAGCAGGGAGGCAGGTCCCGGGGCCCCGAAGCTCCAGTGTGGGAGGGTACAAAGGGGGCTCAGAAGAGACCGGGGGTGCAGAGCTCGGGCTTCAGCTGTGAGCGGAACCCTCTGCATGAGGGGGACACTTCCGGCACCAGGGGCAGCAAGTGCAAGGGCCCTGAGGCAGGAAGGGCCGGTCTTGTCCTGGGCCCAACACTGGCTTGGGGTCCCAGTCACACTCCTCCAAGGATCGACACAGGGGACTGTCCCCTTCATGGCCAGGGCCCACCTGTTCACCCTGCTCCTCCCTCAATACCCTTGACCCCAGAGGGAGAGGACTGGCTGCAGCCCCTGGTACCTCACTTCTTGACGGGCACTGAGCCAACAGACTGAAGTCCCGTTACCCTCCGCCGTCGGCTCAGGGTGCACCGTCGAAAGAGCACCAGCCTCCACCCCTCCCCCGTCCTCATCAACGGGGCCCGAGACCCGCGGCCCCCTCATCTTCTCCCGAGTGTGTGGGGGGTCTCCGTACTCGGGGGAAGCAGGACACCCAGGACCAGTCCCGACCGAAGGTGGCCGCTGGGCAAGGGCGGTGAGCAGCTGGCCCGAACCTCTGCAGACCACCCCCAGCAGACTGTGGGAGGGGCTGAGGAGGCCACCGGGGCCTGAGGGCAGAGGTGGATCCAGAGCTTGGCCATGGGGGTGCTGTGACCCCCAAGTGCAGCTCCTGGAGGCCCGAGAGGGAGTGGAGGAGGGGGCTGGGGGGCCCGGCAGAGAGAGGCACAGCGTGCCCTTTCGAGAAGTTCTGTGTTCCCGGAAGAGACACCCGGTCAGGGCCCAACCTTCTGTGCCCTCCAAGGCCAGCGCCTGGAACGGGCACCACTCCCCTGTGCTGGAGGGGGTGCGGGCAGATGGCCCGTGCCCGTCGCCTCGATGCCCCTGCCCAGCTGGCTGCCCTGCTCAGGCTTCCCTCCCTGCCTGGCCCGGTGCCCGCCAGACAGGCCAGTGGGCCAGGTGCCGCCTCCTGAGCTGGGACTTCCCAGCTCTGCCGCAGGAGTGAGCTCCCTTCCCTCCGAGTCCCCCCTGCCGGCTCCGCTCCGGGCAGAAGCACTGTTCTCCCAGGAACCTGCCTCCCGTCCTGGCCAGCGCAGGACACCCGGCCTGGCCACAGGCAGAGCCCCCAGCCACCTGCCAGTGCCCCGGAGTCACCCGCCAGCCCTTCCCAGACCAGCCGAAGCCCCAGGCCCCAGGCCAGCCCTGCACGGGGCCCCTTGTCCTTACCCCACGGAACAAGCCCCTGGCTGGGCACTGCTTTGGGAGCTGCCACGGGGCCTCCCTACCGCCTGGTGCAGGGAGGCCTCTGCATTTCCACATCCCGAGCAGGAGTCCACCGACCCCCGGTGCCCATGCCCACCTCCCCGCCCCGCCCCACCCCACAGCAACCACCCAGTGCCTCCGGGGTCAGGGGCCTGTTCTCGGGGTTCCTTCGAGTGATCGGTGAGAGCTGTGCCCCGAGGGCCTGCCCAAGCCTTCCCCAGTCCCCCTGCCCAGGCTACGCCGCTGGGGGTCGGGGAGACGGCCATGGCAGGGAGGAGGGTGTCAGCCACCTCTGCCTGAAGTCCACACAGCACTGCACCTTCCCGCGCCCATCCCTCATCCTCCAGCCGGAGCTGGTCAGAAGTCACAGAAGACACGTGGGCACAAGCCCGGCCAGTCAGGGGAAGGGAATGCGTTTGGCGGCCCTGAATCTGCCCTTTGGGGTATTGATTTTAAGCTGTTTATTAAGAAACAAAAGACTCAGAACCTTGGACCCTCCCCCCTTTCCTGCCCAAGAGACTCAGACAGAGAAACCTGCTTCAGGAATGGGCCTGGGCATAATCCCCTTCCGCACCCGGGCCCTGGCTTTGTCAGGGACTCCAGGCCTGTCGGCAAGATGCCACCGGCACGTCCCACTGGCTCTGAGGCGCCTGGCGAGAAACTTCCTGCCACGTGGTTGGCTCTCCCTCAGCTACCTGCAAATCACCCTCCTCAGCTCGGAAATCTAAGGCCCTGCCCCCCCCCCCCCGACCTCCGCTTTCTCCTTTGTCCAAAAACGTCCAGTGTGTCCGATGTGGCCACACCACCTCTGGCATTTTCCTGCCTCTGTGAACTCCCCATGTGCCTGCATTGAAGCCTGGTTTTCTCCTGTTGCTCTTGCTCTCTGAGTTTGAACATCAGCCTGGCTAGAGTTTAGAAGGTGAGAGGCGAAAGGGATTCCTAGTTTAGCCTCATGCAGGGCTGGCAGTGACAAGGGGCGCACTTCCCCTCTGGCACGTGCCCTCACCCCCCCCCAGCCCATCGCAGAGTCCTGGGACCTGAGAACATGGGAGCCCACGGGGCTCCAGGTCGTGGTCGCCAGGGGACACCAGGGCTGATGTCTTGACCGGCGAGAGCTTCCTGTCTGCACCTCCCACCCAGACTTTTCTCTGATATCCACCATTAGTCGCTCCCCGCAGCCGTGTATCCACCTTTGCACTAGGAGGCCCGGCGAGGGGTCACTCTGTCACTCCGCTCTGTCTTTGGTTCTGATCCAAGTTCGTACTTGGGGGTGTAACCCACTCCCGGATCCCTAAAATCCTGCTGCTAGCCTGATAGAGCGGACAAGCCGATGACGACACCTGCTGGCCGTTCTGGGGATCGGTGGCTCCAGCGAGCACACGGAGGGGCCCGCCTCCAGAGAGCACATGGATTCTAGCCTTGCCCCAGACGGTAAGCCCAGGCTGGCAGGACGACCAACTAGCGAAGGAAGGTGCCCAGGGCAGGCCCCACCCTCCCAGCCGTGACCCTGAGAAAGGCCACGCAGCCGACTCCAAGTCCAACTCAGTGCCCACGGGCGTCTGCGAAAACCCATGGGCCTGGGCGCCTCTAAGACCCGGAAGGATCTGTGTGTTTCAGACCATTAGGTGAGACTCGGCAGAAACTTGTGAGGCCTCAGGGTCTCCACGTGGGGCTATACCCTGCTCCTGCTGCCCACCCCAAGGGTCTGCCCCAGGCTGCCAACCAAACCAGCAGGCAGCCTGAGTCTAGGAAATGGGGTACCCAGGCCAGGGCATGGCTCCCAAGAGGCAGAGGGGCAGAAGAGACTGTGAGACCACTCAAGTCGTGCCCCTACCCTCCAAGCAGGGCCGGCCTGGCCCACAGGGCCCCCACCAGCTCTGAGCCAACCCCCACGGCCAGGTCACTGCCTGGTGCTGTGTCACAGGGCTGAGCCTTTGAGATTGGAGATCAGAGCAGAGGTGAGGCCAGGGGCTGCTGCTGGTCCTACCCTATGCCCTCCCGGCCCAGGTCAGTGGGGCCTGGTGGCTCTCCATCCTCCCCACCCTGGGGCTCAGCCCACCCACACTCTCTCCAGCAAGCCCTGGGTGCCAACAGGGCAGGGTGCTTCTCTGCTAGCAGGCTGGCCCTGGGCCCCTGCCCGCCCTCCCTCGCACACCACCCCTTCTCGCACTTTCCTTCCCCCAGGACCCCCGCCCCCAACCAGCTATGGCCTGAGGATGGGCACTGGGCTCTCCCAGCTCTGGTGTGTGGCCTTGACAAGTCCCCAGGCCTCCCCGGGTCCCTGCTTGCTGAGCAAGGCGGCTGGGAGGGGTCAGGGTAGGAGCTTGTGGCTCCCGGCGCGGGGTCGCCAGGTGGATGAGTGGAGAAACCTGTTTTGTCCTCCTCACCGGGGTTCACAGATGCCGCGCCCCTCCCCCCACCTCGGACCCCCAGAGCACCTTTGAGGGGCCCCGGTGGGGTCCCTGAGGATCACAACCTAAAGTGGTGACAAAAGCTGCCGGGACGGAGGTGGAGGTGGGGGTGGGGGCGCAGCAACGCAGGGAGGGGGAGCCTGCACCACCTGAGTCTCCCGGCTTAGGTGCCCGTCCTACGTCCCGAGGGTCAGCACCCGCCTCTGACTTAGATGCGAGCTCGCCGCCCCTCGGGCTCGTCCCAAGGCCGGCTCCCCGAGGCAGCCGGATCAGCTTTCAGACCCAAAATCTGCACCGCACTCAGCGTCCTCAGGTCGCGGGCCCCTACTCCCCGCCCTCCGGCGCTGGCGCACTGCGCCGCTGCCCTAAGCCGCCCTTTCTGCTCTGAGCCTCCACGAGGCGGGGCCCACAGTCCCCGCCCGAGCGGCCCCGCCCCTCTTATCACCCAATCCGAGCCCACGGTCGCGCCGCTGGCCCTCAGGGCCCCGCCCCTTGCGTCGCCCAATCCGAGCTCGCTCGCCCGGACGCGGCCCCGCCGGCAGTGACGCACGAGGTGTGCGCCGCAGGCCCAGCCCGGCCGCCATCAGGCACCGCCCGCGTGGGCGGGGCTAGCCAGGTACCCGCGGCCATGGCTCCCGCGGCCGCTAGCGTCCCCGAAGTGGTTCGCGCGGCTCAAAAGGACGACTACTACCGCGGCGGGCTGCGGAGCGCGGCGGGCAGTGTCCTGCACAGCTTGGCGGGTGAGGCCCTGCGGGGAAGGCGGCCCTGGGGCCGGGGGCGACTCAGACCCGTGCACGGGTGAGCTTCCGAGGGCGCGGCTGGCAGAGTGACGGGCGCCCGAGGAAGGTCTGGCCCCGGGGTGGTCCTGGGCGCCACGCCGCGAGGCCGACGGACGAGCCCCCAGACCCGCCCGGGGACGGCGGCTGCCCCGGGCAACTCGGGCCTACGCCCGCACGGAGGGTGGCGCCGAAGGAAGAAGCGAGTGCCACGGGCGCCCCGACGGCCCGGAGCGGGGTGGGCCGCGTGTGGGGAGAGGGTGAGGGTGCGGAAGCCTCGCGACTGCACCCTAAGCTGCCCGGGTCCGGGACATGTTCGGAGTAAGCCGTGTATCTGTTTATACTGCAAACACTTTGGCTTGGTGACAGACGCTACCTTTAACTCATTTAATCCTCAAAACATCTCTGCAAGGTAGGACTTGTCATGCCCAGTCCCACAGATTGGGACATTGGGATTCCTGAGAGACCCAGGAACTTGCCTGAGGTCACAACCAGCAGGTGGGGAGCTGGGTCAGGATGCTGGACAGGGGTCTCGCGTGTGCTCTCGGTCACTACACCACACTGCCTGCCCTCGTGGCCCTTCTGGGCACCAAACCCTTACTCAGGTGAGTTCTGAAGGGGGAGATGGACTGCAGGTGGGCAGGTAGTCAGGAGACTCAGTGGCCCAGGTGAGACGGTGAGACGGGTGCAGGTGGAGACGAGTGAGACACATCGGACGCCGGGGTTTGGAGGTGCGTTTAGGGCCCTCTGAGCCTCAAGGACGGGTGTTTGGGCCGGGCCTCAGCAGCCGCAGGACCTGCCCTCACCCCACCTCCTCAGCCACAGCGCTGTTCCTGCCCCCAGGTGCGAAGAAGTGGCTGGAGTGGAGGAAGGAGCTCGAGTTGCTGTCGGACGCAGCCTACTTCGGCCTCACCACTCTTGCAGGTAGTGCCCCTGTGGGACCCGCAGCCCACACCACGCCCGGAGGACAACGGGGGCGGGGGGACCCACAGCAGGATGAGAAGCTCCTGGAGGTGCTTCCTGGAGCCACTGGAGCTGGCCCCGGTGCAGCCTCAGGGGAGGAGAGGACCCCGGGACCCGCCCCCGGAGGAGGGCCTCTGCAGGCTCTGATGTCCATTCGCCTGTCATGTCTGCGTCCTCTTTTCATCCTGTTTGTGTCCCTGGGGACTCTTGTCCTGGACCTTGCCCAGGGTGTCTGAGACCGATCCTCTGTGGCTGGACCCTGTAGTCCAAGAGCGCCCTGGGCACCAGCCCTGCCACAGGCACCAGGGCCCTGGCGGAGCATCATCCTTCACGAGAGAGGCAGGGAAGCAGTAGAGTGCACACCTGCCTCAGCCTCTCCCGTGGGTGTCCCCCCCGCCGACCCCCAGGCTACCAGACCCTTGGGGAGGAGTACGTCGGGATCATCCAGGTGGACCCGTCCCAGAGCCAGGTGCCCTCGAGGCTGCGCCGCGGCGTGCTGGTCGCACTGCACGCCCTCCTGCCCTACCTGCTGGACAAGGCCCTGCTGCACCTGGAGCAGGAGCTGCAGACCGACGGCAGCGGTGGCCGGCCCTCGCAGGGCAGCCCAGCACCCGGCGCGCGGGGCCGCTCGGGAGCCAGGCGCTGGGTGCACCGGCAGGTGGCTGCCCTGACGGAGCAGCAGCGGAAGGCACTGCTGCGGGCCGTGCTGGTGCTCAGGCCGGGCCTGGGCTGCCTTCAGCGGCTCCACGTCGCCTGGTTCTACATGCACGGCGCCTTCTACCACCTGGCCAAGCGGCTCGCCGGAGTCACCTACGTAAGTGTGGGCCTCCTGCACTCGCTGCTCCCTGGGCCGTCTGTGTACAGGTGGCCCTTCGCGGCCTTTGTGGGCCAGCACCCTCAGCGGGGTTTGTTGGTTCACGTTCTGCTGAAAAAGAAAAGAAGTTCAGTTTGCACGCACCCTGAGGGTGGGCTGAGGCTGCCCTCCACGGCCAGCACATGCAGGCCGCCCTAGGTGCCAGGCCCTGTGCCCTGCTGTTCACTCTGAGCGCAGGCCACCCTTCTGGACAGTCCTGCCAGAGTCGGGTGCAAGGACGTCTTCCTGACAGTGACCCACGGTGACCGCGCGAGCCCTGCTGCTGCCAGCATCCTGCTGGTCTTCCCTGGCCCCTGCGCACCCGCTCCGCTGGACCACCGCTCACACCCTCGGTCGCGGTTCCCTTGCTCCCACTCACCTGCCCTCCTGCGCCGTTCCCAGCATCCTGCCCCCGTAGAGAGCCTGCCCTGCCCCTCCCTTCGCCTCCCTGGGCAGCACTGTCCTGGGCGCCCTAGCCTCCCCCGTCAGCCCGGTCTCCGTCCCTCACGTGCTCATCGCCCTTCAGTGCGTTTGGCTGAGCTGCTGTGACAAAGGGGCTTGAAAACCCAAGGCCTCGCCCAGAGGGCTTTTCCCTCCTGGCGTGTGTGGCTGCCCCTCCCCCAGCCGAGGGGAGGGAGGCAGGACACGGACACAGCCAGAAGCTGCACCCATCGCTCGCTGCAGGAGCGGCTGGCGCAGCATCAGCTGCAAGCAGGAGCTTCCGCAGCAGACGGCTGGCTGGTCCGCCACCTGTGCTCTCCTTCCTGCCCTGCTGGCTCCTTCTCTCTCCGAGAGGGGGTCCCTGGATGTCCCCCCGCCCTCAAATCCTCACCTGCTTCCACAATGGCCTGCGCACCTCCAGCTCCGAGCGTATCTTGGCTCAGTGCTTCACTCCTGTTGGGAGCAAGGCCCTGAGCGACATGTCCAGCGGTGTCCCTCGCCTGCCCACCCACCCGGTGCTCTTGCCTCTCACTCAGCCGAGGGGCCCTGTGGTCACATTCTGTCCCGTCTGCACCAAGAGGGCAGGCTGGGCCTCATTTGATGGGCTCGAGTGCTGGGGGAGGCTGGACCTCCAGGCTATCCACTCTGTGCTGGCTGACCGCTGACCATGCCTGGGGTCCTTGACAGCTCCGCACCCACCACTCGCCTGCAGAGGACCCAAGGGCTCTCTCCAGCTACAAGCTGCTGGGCTTCGTCTCCCTGCTGCACCTGGCGCTCTCCGTGGGCCTGCAGCTCTACGGCCTCCAGCAGAGGCAGCGCGCCCGGCGGGAATGGAAGCTGTACCGTGGCCTGTCCCACCGCAGGTGTGCAGGGTGGGCTCCCGGGCATGGGCTCCTGCCCCGGGTGTGCAGCTGGCAGCAAGGGCTGGGAGGCTCACCCTCCCCACCCCCACAGGAGCCACACGGAAGAGCGAGCGGGCTCCAGGAGCAGCCTCTGCACCCTGTGCCTGGAGGAGCGCAGGCACCCCACAGCCACGCCCTGCGGCCACCTCTTCTGCTGGGAGTGCATCACCCAGTGGTGCGACACCAAGGTCAGCAGCCTGCCCCTGGCTGCTCTCATTGGGTGGGGGGCGGGGACGGGCTGTGGTGCTTCTCAGCCGGGGCCACTGTGCCCTGCTCCTCTTCCCAACTGCCTGGGGCTCAGGCCTCCCCTCTGGGTTTACGACCTCTGAAGAAACACAAACATGGACCTCCTCCCGTTCTGCACTGGTCGGAGGACCCCCAGGTCACCAGAGATGCCGGTGGGGGAGGGGCTGCGGTGCTCTCGCAGGGGGCGCAGCCTGTGTGACCTCTCCTTCCCCTGCAGACGGAGTGTCCCCTGTGCAGGGACAAGTTCCCGCCCCAGAAGCTTGTCTACCTGCGGCACTTCCGATGACCAGAGGGCAGGGCAGCCCAGGAGCCACCTGACCCCAAGAGAAAGCTTAGTTCCTTGAGACAAACTCACGCAGAAATCACACAATTCTCTAGTCCTGCCCTTTTGTCACATAAGGCGCTGCACCAGCAGCCCCGGAGGACAGGAGCCAGACGGCGGTTCAGCAGCAGGCTGGGACACGCTGACCGGTCCTATGGTGAGAAAAGGTGCCACCTGGCGAACCGCAAGGGCTTGGCCCATTGGAGCAAGTGTTGGCGAGTGGAGGGTGACACTGTCTTCAGGGCTGTGGCCAGCCGGCCAGCCCGCCAGCCCCACTCCTGCAAACTGTGCTGGAACCAGCCCAGGCACGCCCACTCACAGGACCAGGAGGAAGTGCTCAGCACCACCTCTTAACACACACATGCAGTTAGTTTCCCACCGGGAAGGTGGAGTCTGGTCCTGGGCCTTGCAGATGCCCAGGGTCCCCCCGACCCGGGGCTCCTGCTGGGGCCGAGCCAGCAGGGCGAGCTCTGCGGCCCTGACCTCTCAGCCATGAACTGCTTCTGAGGCCAGCAGGTGGGAAGGTCCACCTCAGTGCCCAGCCTCCTTCCTGCCACTTTTTTATTTTCAGGTTTCAAAAACTAATTTGTGCCAGAGACAGGACTGTGCCACAGGTGTCCTTAGGAGACAGGTCCCACAGCCATGTTGGTGCGTTACTGTCACAAGGGTACAATGCAAGTAAGATGTCGCAAAGGCTGGTGACAGGCCCCGGGGCCTCCACAGCCCTGCGGGAGCACGCACTGTGACTCAGCTGTTGTCCAGCCTCAGACACAGCCTTGTCCTTCTCAGTAGCAAAGGTCAGCTGCAGGCAGGCCCCAGGGCCTCAGGCAGACTGAGCCACAGACGTGCAGGCGAGCAGGGTGCCAAGCAGGCTGCCACCAGCCCCAAAGCCCCTGACTGAGGCCCCGAGCAGGCGCACTGTTTCCCACACGGGTGCTTGCTGGGAAGGTGGCGGGGAGGGCGGGAGGGTGTCCACAGCCCGAGGGGCGTGGCGTCACGAGAGCACCGACGCAGGACGCCCTCTAGACATGAGGTGGTGACGGTCCCCTGGGCCAGGCTGTGAATGTGGCCTCTGCCGAGAGGAGCCAGTGACTGTGCCCGTGGACCTGGGACAGAGGGGCTCCCCTGCAGGGCACGTCCCCCAGAAAGACTCCGCGAGAAAGGGGACAGTGTCTTTAATCATCTGAATTAAAAAGTCAGTAAAAGGCTTATGAGTGTGTGTCTTCATCACATCAAAGCGGTCGCCGTGCAGGGCAGCGGCCCCGGAGTCGGACCCCGGGGCAGGGCTGTGCCCCCAGCGCGCCCCTCCGGGGGGGCTGCTGCGAGAACACGCTGCCACGGACCGAGGCGGGTCTTCCCGCACAAAAGACATACGTCAAAGTGACCTCCAACAGTGAAAATATAATGTATATTTGGGCCCCCGGGCCCCACAGCGGCCTCGGGAGTTGAGCAGTTTCCTGTCAGCAGAGGTGGCGGTGGGGAGCGTGGCGAGGACCCAGCGTCCCCAGGGAGGCCGCCGGGCTCCGTCCAGGGCAGGGCTCCGGCCGCCACGGCCTCCAGCGGGGCATCAGGACGGCGGCGTCCTCGGGAAGGTCCTTGCGGCCCGCGGCCCCAGCCCCACCTCAGCTGTCGCCCAGCCCACACCCTGCCAGTTCTGTCCGTTTGAACACCTGCGTCACTGAAAAACAAATCAACGCAATTCCGCTTAAATGCCAGTGTCTTCCGGAACCTGGTATCGCGGTTACAATAATTGAAGCTCCTTTTTAGAAAGAAAATCCGACTCCCTCGTCATCAACTACTTTAGGTGAAGAGAGGAGGCGCTGGTGCAGGGGCTCGAACCCCCTCGGGCCCCGGGGCAGCCGGCGGCCCTCTAGCTGGAGAACGCCTTGCCCATGTCCTCCTTCCCCTTGTACGTCCTCTTGCCGTGCGTGAACGGGATGTACCGGTACTTGATCATGTGCTGGGGACAGAGGGACAGACAGACGCGTCAGGCGATGGCCCAGCGCTCCAGCAGCAGCTTCCGGTCCAGGGGCGCTGGGCGGGCCCCGGGTGGGGGCACCCTGGTGAGTGTGTGGTCGGGCCTGCCCGAGGGTGACGGGAGGGAACCCACTGTGGCCACCAGGCAGGTCCTGACTCCCACAGACCCACAGGACGCTGTGCTCAGGAGGAGGGCACAGCCCAGGGCCCTTCCCACCCAGCTCTGGTGCCGGCTGCCCAGGGCCGGCCTCTTCCCCGCCCCCCAACCGCCCCACTGCCCCACCAGCCTGGCACAGGGCTGTGCTGGGGGCAGGGAGGGACGGCGCGGGCGTCGTGCCCCTGCCCCAGGCCTGCGCGGAGCTTTGAGCACAGGCAAGGCAGGTCCCGCACCGCCCCTTGCCATCGGCGCAGGCGCAGCGCCAGCTGCTGCCTACCTTGATCTGCCTCTTCATCGTGATGCAGAAGAGCATGATGAAGTACATGACCAGGATGGGCCAGAACACCGGCACGTTGAACGCCTCGAAGAAGGTGCAGACCATGGCCACCAAAATGCCCTTGGTGGCCGCGTGCCTGAGGAGAGGGCGGGGTGGGGGGGGGGGTGAGCACGCTGCCCCTGAGCGGTGCGGCTCTGCGTGCGCTTCGCGGGTTACGTACCACCCAGAACCGCAACGCAGCTCAAAGCGTCCTTCCCAAGGCACATCAGGTCTGAGGGCGGCGAGGGGCGCTGACGCTGCCCCGCTCCCGACTCCCGACGGCTGCGGGCCAGGCAGGCCCCACCGAAACTGCTCCTCGCTGTTCCCCTCTCAACACAGCACAGGCCAGCTCCCTCGGGAGGCTCCCGGGCCCCAGCCTCACCGGCCTCCCGCTGCCTCCCCCCGCATTTCAGGCTCGATCCCCAGACTGGCCAAGCGCCGGCCTGTCTCTCGCCCGCCCAGCGCACGGAACAAGGCGCAGCAGCTCCTCCCCTTCGGTTTTCTGACCCAACAAACGCAGCACCCATGAGGTCAGAGCCCCCGAGACGGGGGTCATCTCCGTCCACCCATCACCACCTCTAGGGAGACTGGGACCAGCCCACCCTCCGCGCAGGGCCAGCAGCTGTCCCCACAGCGCGTCTGCAGCGCACCTGGGCGGCCGCCTCGTTGCCGGCTCCGCAGGCCCCCGGGGC
Organism: Anoura caudifer; assembly: GCA_004027475.1. NCBI lineage: Eukaryota > Metazoa > Chordata > Mammalia > Chiroptera > Phyllostomidae > Anoura > Anoura caudifer. The sequence goes on along the minus strand of PVKU01003479.1, from coordinate 164,416 downwards.
CCCGGCCCGGCACCGCCAGGCCAGCGAGCACAGGCCAGCCGCATTTGGGTAAACGGGTGTTCAGAATAAAGACAGCTTTAAAAAGGGCACCTTGCTAGCCAAGCGGAACAAGAACGGTCTGTCCTCACTCTTGTCAACGGCACTCAAGCAGCACTACCTTCGGGAACGAACTCACCAAAATTTAAACTCCGGAAGCCGCCGGATGAACGGCCGGAACTCCTCGTTCTGTCTCGTGGGGAGCGAGGGGCCGTCGTCTGCAAGGCAGAGCACCGGTCAGGGGGTCAGGGCAGCGAGCCCGCGCTCCCCGCCTGCGTGGCCCCGTCTCTCCTGCCCCACGAGGCCTCACCCCCGCGGCGGAGCCCCCACTCACCCAGAGGGAGGGGGACCAGAAGATTCGTGTTAGGTTTCCTTTTTAAGAAGAATTGTGTGCATTTTACGATTGCTCACAAATTCACCTGTGCGTGAAGTCAGCTCAGGGACACGCGGACGCGCCCCTAAAAGGCGTGGAGGAAACCAAGGGAGCACCCACCCCAGCGGAGCGCCTGCCGGCGCGAGCCTGCACCCCGGAGCACCGCCCATGGCGGGTGGAGAGCCAGGCCCACTCCTGACCTCAGCCCACCCCAGAGAGGTGCCTCCTGTCAGCCAGAGAGGCCGAGGCGACAGACGCGTCCTCGGTGTCATTTCCTAATTCCCCCAAGCGGCAGCGCGGCGGAAGAAGGCTGTGCTCCGTCCAGTGTTCACACTGCATGTCCCGCAGAGAAGCTGCAGGCTGCTGGCCACTGCTGGGGCCGTGCTGATCAACCCACCGGCGGCTTTTTCCAGTGGGGGGCCCACTGGTGCTGGCGCCCCTCCCAACCAGCCCCAGCGGGCCCCAACTGGCCTTGGTGTGAGCCGTGGGCCGAGAACTCGCCCACCCATGGCCCTGGGAAGCCAGAGCCCCTCCACGCAGCTGGACGTCAGCACTCCCAGAGGCCCCAGGAGTCGTGCCCCAGGTCCGCGCGGAGGGGACGTGACTGCTGAGGGTGGCGACAGTGCCGAGACGGGGCGAGTGGTTCGGGAAGCAGCACAGGGGAGGGCGCCACGTCCCCACCCCAGCCACTTGGCACGTGACCCTGGCGGGGGACCTCAACCGGCGGCACGGCCCTGGTGCCCCAGTCCCCGCATCCAGACTGGGCTGACGCGGTTGTTCAGAGGGCCAATGGGCTGTTTCACAAACACACAGTTCGCAGTTGCTGAGGCTCTGGGCGCACTTTCAACACCGAGAGAACGCCTCACGGTCTGCGTGTCCCACGTTTCTGGGGAAGACGCGGCAGCCCTGGGAGGTGCCCGAAACCGCCGCCCTCCCAGACCAGCAGCAGGCGGACGCCGCCCCTACCTGAGTCCTCCATCAAGGAAGGGTCCACTTTGGGAGAGAGGAAAGCTATGAAAAGGTTCAGGTGGTAGATCCCCAAGGCGTAGGTCACGATGTACCAGCCCTGGAAGAGAAGGGGGCAAGGTCAGCGGCATCGCGAGCACACGGCACCGCGAGCACGCAGCACGCCCGGCCAGGTCCCTGTGACCCAGCAGAACCTCTGGACCCATGGGGCTGAACTGAGCAGCAGACACGTCACTCACAGGACGGAAGGGACAACAAGCGACCACAAACTACAGCGCCCGTCCATGGTGACAGCTTTCTCAGACGGTGCAGGGGTCCTTCCAGGGGACAAGCAGGGGCCAGTTAGACGCCCAAATGCCGAAGCCGCCAGCTCCCAGCGGCGTGCCCGGGGCCGGGCCGTCTCAGCTGGCTGCCACCCGACGGAGCCTCGCTACCTCACACTCTGCAGGCGTGTCTCCGTCTCTCCCAGGACAAACCCAGAACCAGAAAGTCAGGGAGCCAAGAATGAGGTCAAAACGCCCCAGAGCCCAGCCTCCTCGGGAGCCGCGGAGGCGGGCAGGAGCCCACGCGACGTGGACGTGCAGCGCACGGCCCTGCAGCTGCGCTGGCTCCCGCACCCGAGCCCCGGAGACGAGGTGCAGGCTGGGCTGGCCGCGTGCAGCCACACGACCCCCACCTGAGCTCTCCAAGCCAAGGGTTCCGCCTCAGTCTTTACGAAAGGGACAGAGTTCCAGTGCAAAAAGAAAAAAACACACACACCCCAAACCAGTGACCGTGAGCCCACCACGCGCTGCAGACGTCCTGCAGACCGCGCCCTGCGACGCCACCCAGCTTTCCCCCGGAGCTGGGGACTGACGAGCAAGGAGACAACTTCCAGGTGTGGCATCCGAGACACGTCTCCACGCTCGGGTTAAGTGGGAACACCCCACAGTCCTGAGCCCAGTGTAGCGTCCAGTGAACAAACATGTCCCTCTGCGGACCGCGTCCTCCTCAACCCCTGGCGGTCCCGGGGGGAGGCGTCTGCATGAACAAGGGAACACCCCCGGCTCCAGAGATAACTCCCCACGGGGCCTGAGCCTGGACATGTTCCACGGCCCCCTCTTAAGAGCACCCGCACCTGGGGTGCAGGCGGCTGCCAGAGCAGGTGCGCACTCGGCTTCAGTCTGAGAGGCCGTCACCTGAGTGGGCAATGAGCTCCTCGTAAGCACCTCCGGCCCCCAGCCTCCCACCCAGTGGGACAACCTGCGCTCCCCTCCACGGCCTCAGGAGCCAAGGTCCTCAGGCACCCAGAGGAGGAGGTGGTGGGCCCAGAAGGCCACACTGTCCCCAGAGCCTCTGCCGGCCCCGGGCGTCGGGGGCCCCGGCTGCCGCGGACACTGTCCTGGAAGCCCCAGAGCACGACAGGTGCAGCACGCGCTGGGAGCAGTCCTTCTTTGGAAGACAGTCACGGGGACCGTTCTCATGCTCGGTGCCTGACCGAGACCAGACACCGTTTCCTCACCGCACACCCCCGACCCAGAGACACAAGAGACACCAGCAGCACCGCTGCCTTCAGCGGCATGGACACGACGGTGGCCAGCGCGGCCGCACCTACCTGCAGCAGGTACACTCGGACCATGTAGACGAAGCTCAGGCCCAGCGTCACCACCCACCGCATGGCCGTGTACGGCGTCGACTTGTCCAGCCAGGACTGATAGATCTGCAAAGACAAGAGGTCACGTGCGTCGTGTGGACCCTGCCACGCCCCCTGCAAAGGGCATCTCCCCGATTGCCTGCTTCAGGCTGCGTGTCACCGTGCAATGCAGCGATGACAGCCACCCCAAATTCACCGCAGTCACCCCTGAGGCAGGCCTGACCCTTGAGCAGAAGTCTTTCATTTCAGAACGCGCTGTCACAGCCGCCGGCCTGGAGCCTCACTGGGCACTCAGCTCGGGGAGGCCTTGATGCAGCCGCGAGGCCAGGCCCGGCCCGAGGCAGGGAACGGGCCCCTCGGAGCCGCCCCAACCCTGGCAGTGTGGAGCGTGCGCAGGCAGGCACCCCGGTGGCCACGGGACACGCGGGAAGGACTCCTGGGTCTGTGCGCACACACGCGCGTGTGCACCTAAGCAACTGGTGTACGTGTTGTTGCCCCACTTCACTCTGGAAGAGTTTAAGTTTTAACTGAAAACTTTCCACTGGTTGTAACAGTAGAGGGAATACATGAAACCAGACAGACCCACCACCCGATGCAACCATGACCAAGTCTTTGAAAGTCTTTTCTTAATTTTAAGAAAAGGTTGATACGGTGCTACCTGCAAAGCTCCACCGAGTCAGGCCTCTTCTGCAGAGAAACCCACACGCAGGGGCCACGTGTCACTGAGGCGCCGCTGGGCACTGCGGGCCCCAGCACAGCCCCCAGCTGGGCCCACCCGCCGCGTGCAGACCCAGGGAGAGGGGCCACCGCCACACCTGCACTGCCTGGGAGCCAGGAAGGGTCTTCACATCACTGAAAGTTGCAAACCACGCAGAGAACAAACGCGTGGCAGAGACCACACGTGGCCCCCAGGCCTGACCCACTCACCGTATGGCGATCTGCGGATGACATGGCGCTGCCAGCAAAGGGAGAGCCGCTCCCGACAGGGTGAACGTGAGGCCCCCCATGCACCGGCGAGGCTGGCGCGCTCACGCCCTGCAGAAAGTGTGCTGGGTCGGCAGCCCCCTGCCCAAACGCGTGTGCAGGGCGCCCTCAGAACACCCACCTGTCCGAGCCGTGTGAAGAACCTGTACACCACAGAGGGCTTCCCGTGGACGGACTCGCCGACACTGTCGCCTTCGGACATCCTGTCACTGAGGGAGACACGGGGCACTCTTAAGTGACTGGGCCACCAAGGGGCTGGCCCCTCTCAGCGCCGCCAGCAGGCGGGCCATTCGGCACTGGGCGCCTCCTCCACGCCACTTCCTTCTTCAGGCGACACGTGGTGGGGGGAGGGCCAGGAGGGCAGGAGAGGTGCAGAGACGCGCAGGTCGACGCTCGTCTCTGATGCTCGTCTCTGCCACCGTACCTGGATCACCCCTCTCGCTGGTCCCGGGGAACCACCACTGCCTTTGGAGGCCCCTGCACGCGGCTGCACACCCACCTCCCTGGGGCCACACCCACGCCTGCCTCCGGCCCCTAGGCTCCCCTCCCTGCCACCTCCTGCTGTGGCCTCTCGGGCTGCTCTCTCCATGGTGTCGCTGCCAGCCAGGTACCTCCTGGCCCTCTGAGGGCCACATCCCCCACCCCACCCAGAGAAGCGGGTCCTGGCCAGCTCTCTGGTAGCCCGTTGTCCGTGCCCCAGTTCCTCATCAGGGAGCAGGAGTAACCCTACCTGCTCATGACTAATGCAACGTGCTGTTGTGATTCCCTGGGGAATCAACCTGTGACAACCCCGGTGACCAAGTGAAGTGGGCAGCATCACCCCATGTTACTGGGGGGTGGGGGTTGAGTCTTAAACAGTTTAAGCCACTTATCCAAGGTCACAAGCACCTCCTCCAACAGAGCAGGCCACTGCCCACCTCGGAATGAGAAGGACCCAGAGGACGGGGGCACTGGCTCTCCCTAAGCTTGTGAGGACTCTGGGACAAAGCTCACCCGTCCCCAACCTGCAGGCAGCACCTCCCCAACCCGGCGCCACAGTCAGGTTTGTTTCCAAAGCTCCTGAGTGGCGTGCCACATGGCCTCAGTTTCCTCCTCTGGAGGGCGAGGCTCGTGCTGTGCTGGACAGCGGCCCTTCCCATCCACAGACAGTGCATGCAGCAGCCTGTCAGCACCCCCTCACCACAGGGTGGAACCCGCACCCCCCTCTGCAGGAGCCCACACCTGCCCCGGGCCGTCCTCGTTCCGACAGGGAGGTCAGCAGGCTGGGGGGGTGGCCGTGGGACTCCAGCGGAGACGCCTTCCAGCTACGGCTCCGACGCTGAGACAGCCCGAGCAGCCCCACCGTGCCACATCGCCAAGTCCGTGTGCGAAGCGGGCGGCAGCCCCGGGACACCACTCCCGGAAGCTCTCGTGTGCACGGGGCAGGGTTCTAGGAAGCGTCTCGGGGAAGACGGAGGAGTGCCCTTGCTCCCATGAAGACGGGCAAACCCAAGATGCAGGGCTGGACAGCGCAGGACCGTGGCTCCAGGCCCTCCCGCCTCCAGGAGGTGCGGCTGCACAGCCCATGGGGGAGAATCCTGCGTCTCCAAAGAGCTACATGAGAACGCAAGGCTGAGGCCGGCCGGCCACCCAGCAGAAGCTACGTCAGCGACAGTCTGCCCCCGGGCTCCTTACAGGTCTTCCTGCACTTTGTTTGTCCACGGCCAAGTGTTTACCAAGTGTTAACCGGTTTCTGCTCAAACGAGGCAGCAGGGGTGAGGTTAGAGAGAAGATACCCGGCTGTCCCTTTAAAGCGGTCCCAAGGAGAAACGGCTGCAGACACCCTCCCAGAGGCACAGCAGCCGCTCTCAGGAGATCCGACCACACACAAACTCGTGGCCCTCCGCCTTGACTAAACGCACCGTCAACAACAAATTAAGGATGTGAACTTTGGAGTCAAACAAGTTGCTTTCAGCGCCCGGTCCTGCCACTTCCTGGTGGAGGGCCCGAGTGACCACTCTGCACGCCCAGCTGGCCTGGGAAGGGCACCGGCCCTCGGCGCTTGCTCCAGCGCTGCGGAGCGCCGGCAGCCTCCCTGACCCCGCGGACCGTCCTGGCCGGAGCCGCAGCACCCGCTGCTCTTCCTCTGCGCAGAGACCTCCTGCCAGGCCCTCGGGTCCCAGCACCGTGTTTGCAGTTTGCGTGGCCATCGCTTTGTCGTTTTTTCGGGCTCTTCTTCTCTCTTTCCTCCTCCTGGAGTCAAGCCCCTCGAGGGGGCCCTGTCTGGGGCCCGGCTGAGCCGACCGCGGAGGAAGGCCCGCCCCGGCAGGCGGTCGGAGAGCGATCAGTCAGACTTCGCAGCTTCACTGGTGGTTACAAGGAATCGCGGCAGAGGCGGAGCGCCGCGCCTCGACTCATGCCCAGCCTGTCGGTACCCAGCTTCTGGAGGTCATCTGTCCTCAAAGTGCGCGACAAAGGGTTCCAGCCATGGCCAGCCTGGCTCCCACTACCTTTCCGCTCACATCCCCGTCCCCTCGCTCCTCCTGGGTGCCCTGCGGGACCCTGTCACACACTGCAGCCTCTGGTGCTGCGCTTCCCTCCACGGAAAAGCCCTTCCAGACGCGGCGGCTCACCCAGCAAGGCCGCATTCCGCGGAGCGCGAGCACCCCAGAGGTGTCCACCTGGCCCTAACCACACCGCAGCTGACTGCGGCGCTCCCCACCCGCTGCCCACGGGGGCCAGCACCAAGCACGGAGAACCCCTGTCTTTCACGGGGTGCCACCTCGCACGTTCCCGGGCAGCGAGACACCAAGCAAACTGAGCGGAACGCGCGCGTCCGGGGTAACTTCCCGTAGACACAAGGTCCTGTAGACACAAGGAAGCCAAACAGAGGCGCTGCCAGCGAGGACGGCAGACCCGGGGCGGGGGGGGCGGACCGCCGGTCCGGGCCGGCCGGGAGAGCTGGCGACTCTGCCACCGAGTTCAAGCTGTTTCCAACTTGCCATTTTGAGCAACCCGACTGCACCCTGACGCCTTCCCACCCGATCACACCAACAAGCCCGGGACCGCGGCGAGGAAACGGACAAGACAGCGGCCGCCCCCACACTACCGGGGCTGGCAGCCGGCCCCTCCCGAGACGCGCAGCGGGATGGGCGGGGCCGATGCCCCCGCCGACCCTGGGGTCCAGGACCGGCCTCGTTCATCCAGGCACCGCCTATCCCGGCAGCGTCCGCCGCCGGCCACGGCGCCTCAGACCCGCGCCTGGCCCCGCCTACCCCGGCCCCAGTCCGCCCGCCGGTACCTCGCGGCTCTGCAGCGCCCGAGCGCGGTCTCCGAGGGCCGCGGGAAGGAGGACGCGGGCAAGGGCCGCGCCGGCACTTCGCTGGGTCTGGGAACGAGTAGCCGAGCACTTCCGCTCCGTATTGCGCGGCGCCGCCTCCGGGCCTCCAAGATGGACGCCGGGGCGGGGCGCAGAGCCTCCAACCATTTCCGCTTCCGGTGCGGGCGCCTTTTCTCAGCGGAAAAACGTCAGCGAAGGAAATGCGCGGTGCCGCGCAGGCTCAGTCGCGTCCTCTGGCTCCCCGCCCGGCTGTGCTGTTCCAGAGCTTGTTTCCGCCCGAGGACTGGACTCGTGGCCACGCCCCCAGCGACCAACGAGCCAATGGAGGATGGCTTAGTGGTTGCTAAGGGAAACCTCTAGCGGCGAAGATGGCAGCTGCCGGGCAAGGAATCCCGCAGCGCCAGGACCCGCCGGGGCGGCCGCCACAGGACGGTAACGGCTGCAGGCCCGGGCCACAGGGCGGGCGTCCGGCGGCCCCTTGCCCTACCGGGCCTCCGTCTGGGTAGGAGGGCGGTGGGTCCCGCGTCCCCCGATCCTGGCCGGGCTCCCCCTACGAGCCTCCACGAGCCCCGGTGGGCATCCGGAGCCCTGATCGCCCTCGGCCTTGGAAGGGGTCGCGCCTCCGAAAGTGCTGGTGCCTCTGGGGATGGGCAGGGGAAGTCCCGGGGCCTAGAAACCGACCCCAGAGGAACCGAGCCAGGATGCGTGGTTCAAAGATTTGATAGGAGCTATTCTTAAAGGAAAGGGACTGGAGTGAACTCTGAGCCCACGCCACTGTCTTCAGATAGAACCCGACCCTCGGTTATGGCAGATACTGGAGTCTGGCAACGCCCACACTTCCCTAGAGCCGCCCCCGCCACGCCCCCACCAAGTGGTGCCTCACAAATGGGGGGGGCGGGGTTGGAAGTTGAGAGATGGTGAGCTCAGCAGCTGAGTGGGGGCTTGGTCCTGAGGGGACAGGAGGCCATCGGAGGGGCCCTGCAGAGAAGTGGCAGGGGCGCTTTATTCCCCCACTGTGTCCCTGCCTCCCTCTGGCCACTTGGGTCAGCTCAAACGTCCCCTCCTACTAATCGCCCTGCCACGGGGCCTGCCTCTCTGCGCTGAGTAGCTGCTCATGGATCGGTGTATGAGCCAATGAAGGAGTGGGTGGATGGACAGTGAACGGGAAAAGTCTCCTGACCCCCAGCCTGAAGCTTTGGGCAGCAGCATTGGGGAGTTTTCAAGAGGTGAAGTGCACAGATGCCTTGAGAGCCCCCCAGGGGGGCTGCCTGCTGTCCCTCATGCCCCCAGGTCACCCCACGTGAGTGTGTGTTGGACGTCAGCCAGGTGGTCTGTGTCACGTGCTCACCTGTGTATCTTCTTTCCAATGTTCAGGTTACGGCATCTACACATTCCCGAATTCTTTTTTCCGTTACGAAGGGGAGTGGAAAGGAGGGAAGACCCACGGTAAGAAGCGTCTGTGGCCCCTTCCTGCAGCGGCCACCTCACCGCCGACGGCCCGTCTCCTTGGGGAGCTGGGGCGGGTGGGCGGCACGGGGAGCCAGCAGGACTGGGCCCTCACTCTGTCACTGTTGCCCGCGGCGTTGGGGCTCACCAGACACCACGCCCTGGTGCTGCCCCGCCTCGGGCCCCAAGGCCGGGGTCACAGTGACACCTCAGCCTGCCACCTTCGCACAGGGAAACCCTCCCTGAATTTTAGCTCATCCGTGCTCAAGTGGAAGCAATGGCAGCTGCCTTTGCAGTTCATCTCTGATGAGAGGGAGCTCACCGCCTTCTGCGGAAAGTCTCAGACGCAGAAGAGAGAGCGTCAAGGCTTCGGCAGACGCCCATCCCTGGCGGCCCAGAGCTCGGCCCGCGGTCTGGTGTCTGTCCGCAGCTCTGCCCCTTCTCTGCTGGTTTTTCTGCTGGAGAATCGGTCTGTTGGTGTTTTCGTGTATGCGTTCTTGTACCTGTTGGCTCCAGTATCTTCTGTATTTTCGAGCTTTTGACTTCTATTACAGTGTGTTTGCCGCACAGAGACTTCTCACACTTTTTTTCAAATCTCTGGCTCTTCCCCCAGCTGGGCGTGAGGGTCACACTTGAGGCTGCTCAGAGCCTGGCCTGGCCCGAGTGGGTCACCCTTGTTGAAATGCATTCTTCAGCGTCACCCTGTGTCTGCAGGCTCTCTCCTTCCGCCCTTGCACTGACAGGCGAGGTGACCGGTGTTTCTGCTGAGGAGGTGCAGGACACCGGGTCCCCTCTGTACTTGTGATGGCTCAGCAGTTACCCCGGCCAAGACAGCAGAGTGCTCGGTCCTGTGTCAAGAACATTTTTCAGCCCTGGCTGGTGTGGCTCAGTGGATTGAGTGCCGGCCTGTAAACCAAAGGGTCACCAGTTCGACTCCCAGTCAGGGCACATGCCTGGGTTGTGGGCCAGGTCCCCAGTAGGTGGCACACGAGAGGCAACCACACATCCATGTTTCTCTCCTTCTCTTTCTCCCTCCCTTACTCTCTCTAAAAATAAATAAATAAAAAATTTTTAAAGAAGTGCATTTTTCCTGACCAATGCACGCGCAGGTCAGTTTGCGGAGCATGCCTGCTGGACGAGAGGCGTGACCGCAGGGACCTGAGCGTTCCAGACCCCGGCTCTTCTCCCTGGGCAGCAGCCCGGCCACGCGCAGGCCCGGTGGTCCCTCCCAGCCGCTGTCTGATGTCACATCAAAGTGTCTCCCATCAGGCCGTGGGAAGCTGCTGTTCAAGGACGGGAGTTACTACGAAGGCGAGTTTGTGGACGGGGAAATTGCGGGCGAAGGCTGCCGGCACTGGGCCGCGACAGGTCAGCTCCGGAGACGCCTGGCGACATGCCGTCCACACTCCTTTCTCATAAACCCTCTCACTTCCTTCCATGAACTGGGGCCCCTGGTTTCTTGGAGGCATCTTGTAGCAGCACTTGCCAGCCTGGGACAGGGAGGTGGTGTCCGGCCCACGGCTTGGCCGGGGCTGTCTCCTGACCCTCCAGCTGTCACAGACGGGCATGGCAGTCAGTCCTCAGTGGGGAGATGGCTCACCCCGCAGACTCCGGACACCAGTGCCCCCTGAGGTCAGCGTGGGGTGGACCCCGCAGGAACTGGGAGGGCAGGTCCAGACCCCCTCATCCTCTGTCCCCTCATCACCCAGAGTCGGGCATAAGACAAAGACACTCTCTGTTCGGAAATGGCCCTGCTGCCACCGGGGCTCGGGGTACAGGCAGGGACCCAGGAAGCTGCTCTCATCCAAAGCATGTGTTTCCCTTCCTCCTTGACCACCCCAGGGAACACGTACTCTGGTCACTTCGTCCTGGGAGAGCCGCAGGGCCACGGCATCATGAAGTACGGAGCCGGGGGCTATTACGAGGGGGCGATGTCCCACGGCATGAGAGAAGGTCTGACGTCCACCAGAACTCGGGCACGTTGGCGGTGCGCCGGCACCCCCACCCAACGTGCGGAATCAGTGGGCTGGGTGGGCTCAGGGACCTGCACCTGGCCAGGGCACCCGGTGCCCCGTGGGGCCAGGAGCGCAGCCCCTGCGTGGCTGTGTGGGCCGGACGGAGCCATGCACTCCTCTCGGCCCCCAGAGCTGTGTCTGGTCAGCGCCGCGTGTGTGTGACAGCCACCCGGAACCTAGGGGCTCGAAGCAACTACCATTTGACTGTTTGCTCACAGTCCCGGGTTCAAAGGTGCGGGCTGGGCGCAGGGGACAGGTCTTCCGGCCTGGTGCGGGGTCACCGTACGGCTGCAATCACAGCGGCCCAGCAGGGCTGGTGGCCCCCGGGTGGTCTCCGTGGCCTCGGGGCTCCCAGGGGCCTCAACTGGCTCAGGTCCTCCTCACCCTGCTGGACAGCAAGACTGAGGCCGCACCTGGGAGTGGGACGGGGACCGTGCCCCAAGAGGGTGGTGGGCGATGGGCACGGCCTAAAGGCCCAAGGCTTGTGGTTCCTGGAGGCCGAGCTGCCCCACAGGTGAGCAGGACAGTCAGTCGTCCGAGTGTCCACTCACACCAGGCATGGTCGCACTTCCGACCACATGGAACCAGAAAAGCCCAAACGCGGCGCCACTGCAGGCCGTTCTCCCGAGGGTCCTGTCTGCGGACCAGGCCCTCCAGCCACCCACGCATGGCTTCTGGTGAACACACCTGCACACGGGTCACACCCAGTGCTGCGTCAGGCCCGCCAGACAGCAGGGGGCTCCAGCCCGAATGTGGGCCTGGGCCCCTCAGTGCTGGCCCTGCCCCTCCTTCAGGGGTCCTGTGAGGCCTGGACCCGGGGCCGCTGCCCCTGGCGTTGAGGATGCCAGCACCACGCCGGACAACTGCGCCCCCCAGGCAGGGCAGCCGGCCCCTGGGGCCAGGATGCAGTGTCCTGTGGGTCCTGCCTTGTCCCCCAGGCCCCGCCTTCCTGCTCCGGGGAGGGTCCGCCCGCCACTGGAGGGAGGTGACACTGGTCCCCCGGCTCCTCCCCAGGACACGGGTGTCTGGTGGACCGGGACGGGAACATGTACCGAGGCTCCTTTCACAGCAACAAGCAGCACGGCTCAGGGCACATGACCTTTCGGTGAGTGTGTGGCCCGACGCCTGGCCCCTGGTCCCAGGGCCCGGCTGGTTTTGGTGGGGCTGGAGCTGGGTGTCCGGGTGGTGGAGCACGAGCCCCGCCCCCCACAGCACACTCGGGAGGTCGGGAGGGTGGAGGGACCAGCAGGGATCCCAGGCTGGGCGTCAGGCCCGTGCGTGACACCCCAGACCGGCTCCTCGGCCGACATCCTGCCTTCGGCACCCACCTTCCCCTTTCCTCTGCCACCGTCTTCTCCAAGCCCTGCACACCGGGGGGCCGGTGGCCGTGTGCCCGTCAGGACCAGCGCCTGGCGCCCCAGCAGCCCCGGCCATCTGCTCTGGGCCTATTTCTGCCTCGGTCCCCGGCGCACGCTGAGCCCGGTCGGCAGAGCCAGCCTGCGTCGACGCTGCCACCTGGCCACCCTGCCTGAGAGCGGCCTCTGCGTGTGCCCCTCAGGAACGGTGACACGTACGATGGCGACTGGGTCCGGGGCCAGCGTCAGGGCCACGGGCTGCTGTGCTGCGCAGACGGCTCCACCTACGAGGTACCTGGGCCTGCTCGCCGGGCACCGCGCCCCTGTGGCCCTCCACGACCCTGAGCGCGGTGGGGGGTGGGAGCGGTGGCGACTGGCCCACTTCATGGGTGAGGAAACCGAGGCTTAGGGGAGGCAGTGTGGGTGCCCGCCTGCTCCTCGGGGGCCAGGCCCTGCGTCCCCCTCTGCGCCACCCACCCGGTCGCTGCAGCGGGTGCCACCCCTCAGGTTGGGGCTGCACGCAGGTGAGGAGGTTCAGGGGTGCCGGAAGTCCTCTCGGGACCCAGGGCCCACCCTGCTCTCTTCCCCTGGACGCTGGCCTGTGTGCCAGACGGGCGAAAATCGAGCGGGAGCCCGGGTGGGTGTTGGCATGCTCACACCTGTGCCCTGTCAGCACGGGAGCCCCGGCATGGACCAGCAGCCCCGCCGGACCTCTAAACGCTGCTGGTGGCCAGAGTGCCATCCTGCCGGGGCGTCGCCGTGCGAGCTGAGACCTGAGTGGAGGCAAGGAGCCGCCACTGGAAGGCCACAGGGAAGGGCACTCGCCTGGCTCTGGTCAGAGCTCATTCCAGGCATCACGCACGGGAGGCGCTGGCAGGAGCCGGTGGGGGCCTGATCTTTGTGTTCAGGGGTCTTTCTGGTCACTCGGGGGGTCCTGCTCTCAGCAGGACAGGTGACGGGGCCCCACGTGGAGCGTGCAGCGCCTGCAGGGTGCTGGCAGGTGAGGGGCCTGGCCTCGCTGACAGAGAGCTGAGCTGGCTGCCGAGCCCAAGCCGCCCCCACCGAGCAGCAGAGGCCCTGCCCCGGGGAAACCAGCCCTGAGCCGAGGCTGGGGCTGCAGCCCCGCCGGCCAGGCCAGCACCCTCTGCGCTCCTGGGCTTCTGTGTCCACCTTGCCGCACCCCGTGGGCCTCGGCGGCTGCAAGTGCTAATCTGCTCCTGAGCCCTTCGCAAATGCTGCTGTGGTCCGTGGAAGCTCTGTCCGCGGGGCGTCCGTCCAGCCTCCGGGGACCGGCCTCAGGGCCCATCACAAACCCCAGAGCTTCCAGGGAACTGCAGGGAGACCTGGGTGGCTCCCTCTTCCGCCCTCGCCAGCCTGGAGTCAGTCACTTGAGGTGTCAGGTTTCACATCCTCAGCTCCTCACGCCTCCTGACACCGGAAGGAAGGACCCTTGGCTGCTCTGTAGAGGCAGAAACCGAGGCACAGCGGAGGCCTCCCGGACCAGGGAGGGAGTGGCAGAGCCGCCTCACGCCCCGGCTCCTACACCCTCCAGCCCCAGCCCACGGGCCCCACCGGGACGCGGGCAGTGTGGGTGCGCAGGCCGGGCGGGGCTGGCAGACACTTCCCGACCTTCCAGGGTTCCAGGGACAGCGATGGCTTTGTCCGAGAGGCTGGTCTGTCCCTCGGCCCCCAGGGCCTCTCCATGGGGTTGGGGCTGCCGCCTGGGCGTCGAGGTCGGACACGGTTGGGCCCCACTCAGGCCGCAGGCTGCCTCCTGCCTGCTCACCGCCAGGGGGCGGCCCCGCCCTGCCAGCGGCCCACAGGCTTGGTGGGGGGTAGGACGGCCTGGGCTGCAGCTTTGTTGGAAGGGTGAGGAGGAGGCAGCTGCCTGGACAGTGGCCCCTCGGTGTCCCCGGCCAGCCTGGCCCAGCCTGCAGATGCCAGGACCCCGGCAAGCCCCCGAGGGAGGCAGCGGTGTCACCGACTTGCGGCGCCGTTCAGATGCGCACATGTCCCTCCCGTGCGGGAGCCTGGTCTTCTGCGATGCGTGTCCCCAGGGCTCAGGCACTGCCCGCCCGCCTGTCACGCTGCTCAGTGATGTCCGCACCTTGTGGACCCTCCTGCGCAGAGGGACACCTGGCTACGGCCTGAGGCCTGGACACACCGCCCTAGGGCCCCGACCGGTGTGCTGCCGGGTTCCCAGTGCGGCAGACCCAGGCCTGCCTGGGCACGCGAGGCACAGGAGCAGCCCCAGGGACTGTCCTCAGAGAACACCAGCCTCAGGCAGCTGGAAGGTGCTTCCTGAAATGAGAGGAGGGCCCAGTCCTTAACTCTGACAGTTTATTCCAAAGCATTCGGAGCGGGGAAGCACCCACGGCGTCCTCCACCCTCACCCGGCTCGCAGAGGCCAAGTGCAGTCAGGGAGATGGGCTCGGGGCCGGCCGGCCTAACGCTCAGCCTGGAGCGCCCGGCGGCCCATCCAGCGGGGACGGCGACGTGGCGCAGTGCCGCTCACCGTCACCTTCAAGAACATGCCCCACGCGGGGCCCCGTCCCCCTCCGTCCCACGCTGGCCGTCGCGGTCTCCGTCCCCCTGCGTGCATCACACCAGCCACGCCGGGGTCCTCGCCCGGCCCCGCCCAGCGGGGTGGCGGGGCCACGGTGCGTGCGCCTGCGCCGCTCGCTGTCTGGTCCCGGCCTCCGGGGGGGAAGGGCAGGCGTTCCCCGGCGTGGTTTACGACGTCCGCCGCCGGTGTCCACACTGCTGCCGTGACACTGCTCACAGGGACGTGTCACCCGGTTCCGGTCCACATTGAACTCGCAAAGCTGCGCTCACCCAGAACAACACCGTGGGCCTGCCTCGGGGCGCCCCTCCTTCGTGACCAGCGGCCACTGCACCGGCCCCGACACGGCCCCGCCTCTCAGTGGGGAGTGTGGCTTCGCGGGTGGACAGGCAGCTCTCAGGGCTGCAGCCCGCAGGGGCCAGTCCCACAGGCCCGTCCGCACCGGCCACCCCCAGGACGCCTGGGCCCGGAGCCCGGCCTCAGCCACGCTTCCTCCCCCGCGTTCCTTTCCCCAGCCCTCGGCTCCCGTCTCGAAGTCCCAGGGTCCCCTGTGGGCAGCACCCCCAAGCAGGGCACCGACTGCAGCCCCCCCGCCCCGGCCCAGCGGCCCAGCGGCCTGCGCCCCCTGGAGGGCAGCGCAAGAACAGGACCCAACAGGCCACCAGCCACACTCTCTTCTAATGCGCAGGCGTGTAAAACGCTCTCGCGATCTCGAAACTTTCCACAGAAATGATTTGCCTGCTGTGTCGCACTATCCCCCCCCTCCCGTTGTGCACGAGGCTTAGAAAGAGAGGCTCATTGTGGGGGCGGCCACGCGGGGGAGAAGCAGGCAGGCTCGCCTGGGCGCAGGGCGTGCGCGCACGTACGGGCTCCGGGGGGGCCTTTTCGTTGTCAAGGAGCAACCGCTCCCGACGGCGCTGCAGCCCCCAGTGCGGCTGCGTGGAGGCTGGGCCTCCTCGGCCGGGTTCGGCACCGGTGCCGTGTCTCTTCGGAGAAGGCGCTTCCTGCTGAAAAGCGGGCCCTTCCGCGCCGTGCTGCGTCTGCGCACGGGCCGCGGCTCCCGACGACGTCCTGGCTTCGTGACGTTCCGATGGGGGAGCACCGCGCCGACCACACGCATCGCATCCACAGGCAGGGCGAGTTCCCGCCCTCAGGACAGCGTGCTTCCCAGCCCGTGGTCCCCAGGGGCCGTGCAGCCTGGGGAGGGGGACGCGGGCTGCGCCCTGTGTCCCGCATCCTGGGCGGCGGCGTGGAGCCTGCCTGAGCCCCGTGGTCCTCTCTGCAGGGACAGTGGCACAGCGACGTCTTCAGTGGCCTGGGCAGCATGGCCCACTGCTCCGGGGTTGTCTACCGCGGGATGTGGATCAACGGCCACCCAGTGGGTAGGTGTCCCCCCACCCCCCGGCCACGCGAGGGCCTCCCGTGGGGTCACCTCTGGGTCTGGGTCCTCTCGAGTCACGTGGGAGGCATTGGGCCCAGAGGTGGGGGGGGGGCTGGGAAGAAATGGAATCTGAAACCCCTCGTGAGAAGCATGATTCAGTGCGGTTCTGAAGGGGGGCCTAGGCAGGCAGGCCCCCTGGTCACGAAGTCCCCCACCCACAGGGCCTGCGCCTCTGTACCCCCGGCCTCCGTCCTGCCCCCACCCAAGCGTCCTGCACTGTGACTGAGCCTGCAGGGGCCCCCTCTGGGGGGCTGCTTCCCCCTGCCGTGTTGCCCCTGAGCATAAAAGTGGGGCCCCACCCTGCTAGTCTCCAGGACGGGGTGCCACCCAGACACCCTTGGCAGGGAAAGGCCCCAGGGGCACCAACGTCAACTGCCCCAGCCCACGAGGGAGCCTGCTGAGCCAGATGGACTCCTGGGTGAGGGCCAAAGTCCTGGGAGGGGAAGGGGCCAGGGCTCTGGGGGAGGAGTCCTGGCCCCAGGGCCCACCCCTGGGGGTGCACGGCCACCCCACAGCCAGGGTTCAGGGCTGGGCCCCGGCCACCCCACTCAGGAGGAGGCCCTGGATCCTCCCAGCCCCCCAACCTCAGGCAGGGCCCTGGGTCCATTTCTTAGTAGCACCCCCTTGGGAAGGAATCCAGGTCTCCCCACCCTCAAACGCCACATCCTGTCAGAACCCCTGGGTGGGATGCAGCCTCACTTCCCCCATCAGAGTCCCGGCCGGCCGGAACCCCCAGCCCCCCCCCCCCACACTTGGTGGACGCTCTGCCGCCCCTTTAACCCAGTCCAGTCCGCCCTGCAACGGCTGCTTCGGAGGACAGCCGCTGGCCCTGGGGCGGCAGCCCTGTCTCGGTCTCGCTGACGCCTGGACCACTTCTCGGAGGGAGGGGCGCCGTCCGCACACTCAGACCGGCAGACAGGGTCCCTCTCAGTTCGACAGGGTGTCCCACCCGCTAGGGGAGAGGCCGTGCCGGTAGGCGGGACCCAACCGCAGGCGGGCGGGCGGCACCCAGCCCCCAGCAACGCCGCCCCCGCTCTCTCCCAGCACGAGCGGCGAGGATGGTGATTCTGGGCCCGGAGGTGATGTGCGTGGCCCCCGGCTCGTCCTTCCCAATACGTGTGCAGCTGCAGCAGGAGGACGGGGCCGTGGCCGAGAGTAAGCATCCCCCGCGGGGGTGGCCCACCTCTTCAGAACGATGAACAGGCGCCAGGGTCTCGGACGAGAAGCCACGCGTATGGCAGCGCATGCGTGGGTGTGTGTGGACACGCGTGCTCTGTGTGCCCGGGTGCCCGGGACAGCATGTGTGTGTCCATGGTTGTCCTGCACCTCGCGGAGCGAGAGGACCGCGGCTGCAGCCCTTCGTGCGTCTGTGCAGCCCAGGCTCCGCCCCCCACCGGGCGAGGCCCTCGACCTCGGGGGTAATCAAGCAGCGACAGGTTCCCGTCCCTCGGGGTTGCTTCTCCCGTGACCCAGCCAGCCCTGTGGTGCTGGGGGTCGGAGGGCGGACACGCTGACGTCCCACAGCCCTTCCCAGCAGAGAGCGAGGGCCCAGAGAGGCCCCCCACCCTGAGACGCCGTGGGGGCAGGGGTCCACCCGCCAGGGAACTCCCGAGGCCCCTGGACACTGACCCCGCTCCGTTCAGTGTGCCGTAAAGTTCACCCACCTTGGCCATCCCGCGATTTTCAGTGAATTGGCAGCCGGGCAGCTGTCCCCGCCCTGCAGCGCTGACTTACGGCGTTTCGGTCACCGGGGAGGACCCCTCCCCCACGCACCACCATCCACACCCTCAGCCCCATGAAGCCAGGGCCCTGCTGGGCGCCACCCCCTGCCCCTCCCCCGTGGATTTGCTCCCCTGAGCGCGTCCTGCAGGCTGCGTCCCCTGCCCTGCAGCGTCCACTGGCACCGGGTTCCCGGGGACACTGCAGGGCCTCGGGGATCCGCCCACTTTCCCCTCCTGCCCCGTGGTCGCCCGCTGACGGACGCTGGCGTGTGGCGCTGCTGGGGGCACCCGCCTTCACGCTTCCAGGGCAACATGGGTTTTCACTCGCACGCCAGGAGCGCTGGAGCACATGGGGATTTGTGTCTGAACTTTTAAGAAACTGCCAAAGAGTCTCCCGAGGGGCAGCACGGGTTTCCCGACCCACGGACCCCACCCCCCCGCCGCCCGGTGCTCTCCCCGGGCACCACCCGAGGGTGTCAAGCGGCACCAAACCCGGTCTGCGTGTGATGCAGGGCCAGTCGGGTCCTCTCTCTCTCCTCGCGTGTTGGTCTGCGCCACGCGGGTCGCCTGATTCGTCACGTGAGCCGGCGCTCGGCCCCCCCTTCTCTCGTGCCCCCGCTGCCCTCCCCGTGGGGGTCACGCTGCCCTCGCTGCCCTTTCCCTGCCCTCCCTGACCAGTCCCCGGGAGCTGATCGATGTCCCAGAAAAGCACTCAGCCCCTCCACCCGTGGAGCTCTGCGGTCCAGCCCACCAATTCCTGTTTCGGTCTTACCACGTCCTTGCGTCCGCGTACTTCGGGGTTAATTTAACCCCCTTCCTCTGGTTCTTGCGGAGGAAACCGAGGTTGGTCCGGACGCTTTCCAGGGCGAGTCCATCGCCGCCCATTCCCCTCGGGGCACCGCTTAGCTGCGCCCCGCCGCCCTCCCGCCTGGGGCCTCCCTTCTCCCTCAGCGGGAGACACGCTGTGATTTCTCGCTGGGCCCGTGAGTGCGTTAGGAGTGCACGGTTTCATCTTCCACCGTGTGGAGATTTTTCCCTGGAGGTCCCTTTTGTTAATCATTTCTCTCTCACTTCCACGTGCCGAGGGCCAGACTCTGTGTCTTGGATCCCTTTACGTTTTACCAGGACCTGCTGGTTGATGGCCCAGAAAACGGTCTCTTTTCGGTGCGTGTTTTGCCAGCACATGGAGAGGGGGGCGCGGATTCCGCCCTCTGCTGGAGCTGCCCCGGGAACGGCGGCCGGTGGCCTTTGGCCGATGCCCCGCAGGCCGCAGGCCGGTCCCACCAGTTCCCAGCAGCGCAGCTGTAGGCGTGTCTGCTTCCATTTCCGTCAACTTCCGTGTCCTCGTTTTGATGTTCTGTTGCTCGGGGGCATCGACAGGGGGGATTTTTACGCCATTGAATTCGCTGACTCCATGTGGCGGCCCTGCCGTCCGTAGTCACCCCTGGTGACGGCCCTTGCCCACCGTCCACCCAACGTGACATGGTGCGCATCGCCCCAGCTGTTCCGACCGCTGCCGGGCAGCATCCTCGCCTTTTCGCGGCGACCCGCTTGGGGCTTTGCGCTCCCCGTGGGCTGCGGCATGTGGGCGGCCTGCAGGCCGGTGTGCCTTCCCCATCCAACCGCAGCATCTCGGCCTTGCAGCTGAGGCGCTCCCGCCATATCCGCGATCCTTACAATAGGTTCAAACATCCCGTCTTGCTACTTGTTTTCCACTCTCCTCAGCTCTTCCTTCTCAACTGCTACCTCTTTAGGCTGCATGCTGTGCGTTGTTTCATTGTATCTCCTTTATCGTCAGCTTAGTACGCGCCACTCTTCGCCTGGTTATTTTAGGGGCTGCAGGTGCACAGTCCACGCATCTCACCCGCCCACCGCCAGGCCACGCCGTGCGTCCCTGGCTGGGGCAGGACGCCCTCTCCCTGCAGCTGGTGTCCCCCTGTCTCGTCACCTCCCCACGCACGGGCCTTGCTTTTGTTTGGACGGCCATCTGCCTTCTGGAGAGTGTTTAACTTCCCTGACTGGTGTGGCTCGGTGGGTTGGGCGTCATCCGGCAAAGCGAAAGGTCACAGGCTCGATTTCCGGTCGGCGCACAGGCCTGGGTTATGGGCCGGGTCCCTGGGGTGGGGGTGGGGCATACAGGAGGCATCTGATCCATGTTTCTCTCTCAACGTTGATACTTCTCTCCCTCTCACTTTTCCTCGCTCTCTAATAAATACATAAAAACGGAAAAAGAGCGTATGACGCAGGGAAGGGAACCTCACCTGCGTGGCCACACTGCTGGGTCTGCTCCGCCCTTGCAGATTCCATCTGGGACAATTTTCCTTCTGCCCGAAGGACTTAGCCTCTAACAGTTCTTGTCACACAGGTTTTCTGGTGACAGGTTCTTCCAGCTTTCGAGTGTCTGTAAACGTCTTGCGTTTACTTTCATTTTTCACTTCCGTTTCCCTGTGCCCTTGCCTGAGGGCAGGCTCGCCCCAGGCGCCTGTGCCGGGGCGCCCAGGTCCTCTGAGCCAGCGGCCCGCGGCCCATTCCCCACCTTGCAGGGCCGTCTGTCCTGCCTGGTGCCCAGGACCCGGGGACCGGTGTCTCCCTGTGTGTCCTGGGCTTTCTCAGCTGCCGGAAGCAGGAGGGCGAACTGGCTCCGGCGGCTCCTTCTTGACCTGAAACGGGATCCGGGAGCCAATCGGACTGCGGCTGGTTTTCACACACCACACGCGGCTCCACATCCTCCCGAGTCTGGGTCCTTCCCGGGTTTGCCCAGCTGCGTCTTTCCCAGGTCTCAGCGCCAGGGGCCTGGGCAGCAGGCCACCCTGGCACCGGTCAGCGGCTGCCACTGCCCCTCCTTCTCCATCCGACCCTGAGCCCCAGAGCCCTTGGGACCAGCCCTGTGCTGGGCATCGTGGGGGCACGGATGGGTGGGGCAGCCCATCCCTGGGTCAGGGCCGGAGCTGGGCAACGAGGAGCCATGTCCCCCTGGGTGGCCAGGCCCCCAAGGGAGGCGAGCCTCCGTGTGTCTGCTTGTGTTGCTGCGCAGCCAGCGGACACCCTCTCATTGGGACCCGCCAGCGCCAGAGGCACAGTGGACGCCCTGAGCCCAGAATTGGCTGAGGTCTGAGCAGTGCGGACGGCTCTGCTGAGGGCCCGCCGGGGGGCGGGGGCAGCTCAGGTCGCACGTGGTTGGGGCTGGGCTGTGCTGCGAAGGCCCCGCCCGAGACTCAGCACCCTGAGCCCCAGGGGAGGAGCCCGTTTCCCCAGCCCCTGGGTGCACCGTGCTTCTCTCTCCTTCCGGAAGGCGAGGACGGCCGGGTGCTGAGGGTCTCAGCGGGCGTCAGATACGTGCAGCTGCCGGCCTACTCAGAGGTCTGCTTCTTCCACGTGGACGAGGACAGACGGGAGGCGCCTGTCCAGACCCCGTTGTGAGTCGGGGTGCCTGGGAAACCCCCGTGTGGGGCAGGAGAGGGGCCTTTCTAAGGGTCGAGGAGGAAGGGCCTGAGCGACTCCTCCTGGGGGGCCCCCACAAGGCTCCCACCCAGCACTGGGGGCCCGGCAGGGACCAGCAGACACGGTGTGCTGTCAGGAGGGAGGGAAACACAGGCACCCAGTGGGTGCTGGCCAGGCAGGGAGCTGGGGGCCAGGAGACCCCGCCCCCATGTCGAGCGGAGCCGGCCTGCCGTCCCTCCGCAGTGGGTTCGAGTGCATCACCTACCCGCTGTCCAGCCCCTCGCCTGGCAGCCTGGAGCCTGGAGCAGCCCCGGAAAGTGTCGGAGACCCGGAGGCGGCGGTGACATCAGACGCCTTGCGTGGCCAGGGGGACACCCCTGGCGGCCTGCCTGGTGAGTGGAGGTGGCCACTTGGTCAGCAGTGGGCAGTGCGTCAGGGGCAGCAGCTGCCCAGACCTGGGGACAGGCTGCCCCAGGGGACCGTGCCACGGCCCACAGGCCTCGAGGACCAGCAGACAGCAGGCCGCCCTCAGGACGGTCACCATTCGGGGGTGGGACGGGGGCGGGGCTGCCCGTCGCTGTGTCCCGGCACCCGGAGTGGAGTGCGGCTCCTGCCCCCACCCCTGCTCCCGGGGCCCACGCCTGCCCCGCCCTCCGAGGGCAGCTCGGGGCTCCGCGTTTCTGTCTGGCTGAGACCTGCTCGGCTTCAGCCGTGGGTGGCTCAGCACCTGTTGAAATCATGGCCGCGTGGAGACTGCATCAGGGGCCCTGGGTCCCCCACCCGAGGGGCGTCTGGAACCAAGTGGGGGTGACAGGCCAGGCTACCGTTTCTCCACCCTCTTCTACCCGAACGCCCCTGTGCCTCAGTTTCCCTCTTCTGCAAAGCGAGGCCACAGTCACGTCTGCCTCCAGGGAGGCTGACCAGGCCCCACTGCGCTGCCCCCGAGTCCCCACCACAGGCGCAGGGAGGGGCCCTTTCTGTTCTTCAGTCCCTTAAAGCCAGCGTTGCCCTCTTGGGACAGTTCACCCCTGAACCCTCAGCAGGACCGACCCTCCTGCAGCCCCCAGAGGCGCCCCCATGAGACACTCAGCCCTTCCCCCTGCCTGTGCCCAAGCCCTTCACACGGGGGCCCGTCTGCTCTGGGTCATGGCCATGCTGGCCATCTGCTGTCCCCCGGGTGGATTCTGCAGAGGAAATGACCCACTGGTGAACTTCGGTTCTGCCACTGGGAGGACAGTGGCCAGGAGAGAACCAGAAATGGCAATGGCCACAAGGGGGCCGCTCCTCACCTTGCAGTTCGGAGTTGGGGGCGGGCCCCCTGATCACCAGGCTCTGGAGGGCTGCACCAGCGCCAGCCATCACGCCCCTATTCCAGCTAGGAGGAGGGGAAGCTCGAGGCCCACAGGGGCCTCCGGGGCGCCACACCTCGGCAGGCACAGGGAGACAGGAAACTCAGCTTGCCAGCCAAAACCCGGGTCTGTGACGGAGCAGCCGGGCCACGGCACGTTCCGCGTCATCTTTGCCAAATGCTCTGGAAACTCAGATGAGAAACCCGCTGTCCGCTGACACCCCTGGGCCCCGCTGGGTGCACAGCCCTCAGGGATCACGTGGGCAGGGGCCTGGCCACCTGCTGCCACCAAGGGACGAGCCCAGGCAGCAGAGGCCAGTGCCCCCTCTCAGCACCTCCCCGACCTGCACCTGCCCAAGGAAGCAGGAGACCCGCCACACACTGCCACCTCTCCCTCTGGTCCCACCACGGACATCAGGCGGTGAGTGAAAAAGACCCTCTGGTGGTGAAGACGTGCAGACAGACCCACCTCTGTCCAACCAGCAGGGAGTGTGGGAGATAGCGCCGAGCCTGCTGACGGCATCTCCAGCTCAGGAGGGTCCCTGGGAGCAGGTGGCCCCCAGGGGGGCAGGCTGCTGGGCGAGAGCAGTGAGTGAGGAGCTGACACCCTGCACCCTGTCCTCGAGGAGTGACCCCCGGGCTCTCAGGCCCCGGGTCCTGAGCATGGGCCGCGATGGGTGGGGGGGCTGAGCTGCTGATCTGTCCCCCATGCAACTGTCCTCAGTGTCCTGGCTGGACTCCAGTGGTCAGCATGGGGCACGGGCAGCCTGCCCGCCGCTCTGAGCACCGCCTGGAAGGGACACCTCCGTTCAGCGGAATGTTCCCGCTGACGTCCAGACCCACACCTGTGCGCAGGGAGGGGCTCTCCTCAGCGCCTGGGGGGCGGGGGAGGGGAGGAGGCTCTGCGTCGCCTGGAGAGGAGAGTGGGTGCGTCTCACGTTGCACGTTTAAAGTGACGGCCAATGTTCCGCCGTGTTCTGGAGCTCACACACCTGCCAGCAGCGGGGGGGTGCATGGAGCTCATCCCCAGGAGGCGGGCACGGCCGCAGGGACCTGCCTGCCCCTGACATCACGCCCCTCCCCCAGGAGGCAGCCTGGGGTCTCTCTGATGGAAGGAAGTGTGCCCCCCCATCCCCCACGGGCTTCGCAACCTGAAGCCATGGAGCCCAACGCCTTAGCACACGGAGGAGAGGAGCCCCGGAGTCCACTGCCCGCTGGGCAAGGCCGTTGGGTCTCAGCCCCACCCCCACCGTGCACGGTCCCCCCGAGCACCCACCCTGGAGCTGGCCACCTCCACGCCCAGGGGGACCAAGTTCTCGGCCCAAAGTCCTTCCTCCCCCGTCCGACAGGCAATTAAGAAAATAAACCCTCCGCAAACGTGGTTTCCGATTATGCCAGTGCAGGGGAGAGGGACCATCTCTCCCCAGAGGCCTGCTGTCCACGGCAGCCGCAGACCTGCGTCCCGCTGCCCCGCTGACGTGAAGTGTTTCGGTGCTTCGCTGGTTTCTGACTCTCGTTGAGAAGAAAAGGCGATTTCCTCCACGCGGGCGGCGGCCAGATACCCTGAGTGCAATTCCGGCTCCATTCCAGCACCTAGATCTCAGCGACAAAGCGCGTTGATTTTACATTCAGAAAGATTTTTGTGCGCAGCTTGTGAACCTTTTGCAGGCCCCACCCACAGCTCTGAACGGCGGGACCCGGTTTTGTTCGCCGATGTCGGCGGGGCGTCCGCCTCCGACCCCCGTCCCTCGGGCCCATTGAGTCCGACACAGGTGCCGACAGGGGCCCGCGAGGAGGGACCCCGTCAGGCGGGCGGGGCCCCAGCGGCGCACACCATCCCCCACAGATCGGATCTGGGAACCTCCGGAGCTGCAGCCGCGGAGAGAACCTCGGATTGCTTGCTTGCTTTCTCTTTTCTTTTCCTTTCTTTTCTTTCTTTCTTTCTTCGCACAAAGCCCTCCCGGGAAGCGTTTCCAGTGGAGCTGAGGGGCTCCCTTTTCCGAGTGCTGAGCCCGCGGCTCTGGGCACGCACCAGATGGGTTCTCAGAAGTGCCCGTCATGGTGAGACAGTTTTAAAAGCCAAGGTGCCCTTGGCCGCTAAACCCATCTTGCCACTAAAGCGGACGGGCCGTGTCGCGGCGGAGAACCGGGGGCGACCTCACCGCCTCCCGCGGGGCTGACGTGCTTGGTGCTCATCCTCTGCGGTCCGCGTAGCGGAGAGGTGTGTGGGTCTGTGTGTTTCCAGGAAAACCTGTGCCTGAGCCTCTAGTCCAGGAGCCGCCCCGCGCACAGGGCTGGCCCAGAGAAGGGCAAGAGGCCGCTGCACAGGCGCGCAGCTGAAGCAGCAGGAACGGCCTCAGACGCCGGGCGTGAGGGGCCGCCCACCTGGCGCCGGGCACCAGAGGCCCAGAGGCCGCAGCGCCTGGCTGCGTCCCTGTCACCCCTCCCACTGTCCCAGGGAACGGGCTCTTTGCCCCACAGCCGCCCTGTGTTCTGGGGGCTCCAGGGAGCAGGGGAGCCCGTCGGCAGGGCGGCCGGGCCAGACACCCTGGGGTCCGATGAAGCACCCCCACTGTCTCCCCCTTCCTGCCGCCAGAGCCTGGTGTGGGGCCCGGAGCCCTCAGTTCTGGGTGTCCTGTGGCCACGGGGGTGCAGCCAGAGAGCAGGGGCCTGGGAGGCTGGCGCCGCCTCCACCGCACGTGTCCAGCCCCTAAGAGCCGGTCTTAGGCAACTGTTGGGGGGAGGAGTTTCAGGACCCTGGAGGGGGAGAAAGGGAGGCGCCAGGCTCTTGGGGTCCTGTGTGGCTCTGTGGCAGGAGGGTCCCGGTGGAGCTGGGGTCTCGGGTGCCTCAGCCTCTGCGCCCGTGCGGGTGTGCTCTCAGAAGGCCACTGCTCGCACGCCGCACGCACCCGCGTCTTAGAAGGGACGGACCAGCCAGGGGCCCGGCGGGCCCCCCAGCCGCACCAGCTGCTCCTATCAGCCTGGCCAGGGCCTTGGAGGCCTGTGTCCGGGGTGGACATGGGGGAGCCCCCCAGGGTGGCTGATGGCCTGGCCGTCCACAGACAGCGGTCCCCCCCTCATCACACCCTGCTTGGGGCCGGGCTGCTGGGCTCACTCCCCTGTGACCTTGGGGTCTGGGCCGACGGTGGGACTGGCCCAGGCCACTTAGAGCCCCCAGACCAGCCACAGACGGTGGCCCCCATGGGTGTCCTAGTTTCCCTCGGGTCTAGGTTCCGACAGTGAGGCCGTGAGGGAGCTCAGCCAGGGGCTGCTGGCAGCTTCCGGCGTCAGACAGAGCGGCTCCGCCGACCCTGCCCTGCGCCCACACTCACCCTTCTGCCACTTCCTGGCGTGTGTGGCCTCGCTCCAGGGTCAATTTCTGCTTCCTGCGTCCCCGCGCATCCCAGCCTGGCCCCCTGCTCCCGGTGAGACCCTGCGGGTCCCTGCGTCCTGGGGATCAGGCACGGTGCTCAGGCCCGGCCCAGCTCCAGCAGAGACATGCTGCTGGTCAGCGCAGCCACACTGGGGCCTGTCGGGCAGGTAAACAGGGGTGGGGGGTGGGTGGCCCTGTGATTCAGGAACCACTTTGGGCAGGAGGCGGGGCAGGCCCCCACAGGCTGGGGCAGAGTTGGACCGGGGATGGGGTGACACGGGGGGTGGGGGTGGGTGTCAGGTGGGGGTGGGTGTCAGGAGGTGCCGGGGGCCAGCCGGAGGCGCAGGTCAGGGCTCCACGGAGGGCCGCCCCATGTGGCAGGAAGGTGGGCACGTGCCCTTGTGTGGGGGTGAGCGTGCAGTGACGTGTGTGGGTGTGTGGTGATCTGTGCAGGGTGCATGGGCCCTGTGCAGGTGGGCCCTGTGGGCCGAGTCGTGGGGGGGAGAATGGGTGTGAGCTGTGCGTTCACGCGGAGGTCTGACCGTGGGTGGGGGCGCCAGGCCCCGTGGCCACATCGGGCACAGAGGCGACTGCTGACGGGTCCCTGGGAGCAGCGACGGGAAGAGGATGAGACACTCAGCTTGCGCCGACACCGGCCTGCCAGCGCCTCGACGCCTGGCCCCTGGCCGCCGTGCCCAGGCAGCAGGGGGAGCCCAGGCCCTTCCCCCCCTGCAGAGGCACCCTGCCCACTCGGCACCCCACGTTCTCCCAGGCCTGCGCCGCACCTCAGCCTCAAGCTCCTGGACCCCACGGCAGCAACGTCTGCACAAACCCCCCAACACAGCCACGGACACCCCTTCTTTGGCTGAAGGACGGGGAGCAACAGGCTCTTTCTGGGAACAGAGGCACAAGCCCACAGCCCAAGGCTGCAACATGAGACCTGGGACCCCGACGGCCGCTCGGAGGCCCCGAGCCATGCTCAGGCCTCTCCTGCCTACTGCCCACCGGCGCCCTCGGGCCCATGGCCTCTTCCTGTGAGTGGCCTTCACGTCAGAGAGCTGCTGCCGGCTGCCCCACCTCAGGTCACCTCGTGGTCCCCAAAGCCTCTGTCCACGGCCATCTGAGAGCCCCCAGGACTACGTGAATGGGGAGACTTCTGAGTGAGTGAAGAACATGGCCCCGAGGAGGGCCCTCGGCTGCAGCCTCCGGCCGTGACTTGCACACAAGAGGAGCCCACGGTTGCCACAGCGTCCAGACCCCACATCCCAACATCCAGCAGCCCACGAGGGCTGGTCACCTGCGCCTCCCGCTCCTCTGCCACCCAGGACGGGCTGTGGCTTTGTGGCTCAGCCACTTCCACCAGACACGCAGAGAAAACGCCAGGCCGGCTGCCGGCCGGCTGCCTGTGTCCAGTCTGCAGCCAAGGGCTGGGGCACAGTGGGAATCACCGGTTAGAGGGCACCTCAGGGAGCCCGTGAGGGTGTATGCCCGCCCCTCCCCGACCGTGCCGGAAGGGTGCCGCAAGACCTGCGTGCAGACAGCTTGATGAGGAGCCTCCTAAGGGGCGGGGGGGGGGGGGGCAGGCAGCAGAAGCAGACTCGAAAAGAACCCCAATCAGCCCCCCAGTCTTGGAGGCCGGCCTGCAAAACATGCCCCCTTTCAAGTTCCATTTTCGATTCCGGCACCTTGGACGGAGCACCTGAAGGCACAAGCAGGTGCGCCCCAAGGTGGGGGGCGCCACGCTGAGTCTCAGAGGGGCTTTGCGGCCAGCGTGGGGGGAGCAGGGCAGACAGCTCCTTGGGGAGAAACTTTGGGAGCAGGGACCGCGCAGCTGCCGGAGGCTGCAGCTCCAGGCGCACACGCTGTGTCCTCGCCCCTCTGAGCACGCAGTGGGCCTGTGCGGCCAACCGCTTTGTGTCAAACTCGCTCTCTGTGCTTCGGAAAAGGCGGGGGAGACCCTTCCTGCCTCCTCCCTGCCTGGTCCGGCTCCTGGTGCCTCACGGTGTGCAGGTGGCAGACCGGAGCAGAAGCAAGGGCTCCCTCAGGCTGCAGGGCCAGGAGGGCGGGGCTGGGGGAGGGGTCCCTGCTCCACCTCTGTCCCCTGTGGGGCTCGGCAGCCCTCCGCCCTGGCAAACCCCCACTCCCCTCGTCGGCCACCAAGACAGCCGGCCCCGCTGCCAGCTGTACGGGCCCGGAGGTGCGCGCCCCAGGCTGCGGCCTTTCTGTGCCGCTGTCATCCGTGTGCCCAGGACACCAGAACCCCGGGCCCTGCTGCTGGGAGACCCTCCCCACCGGGCCCGCCTGGCTGGCCCTGAGGGATGGAGCAGAAGCTTGTCCCCCAGGCCAGAGCTCTCCTGGTTAGTCCCTCAGTGCACACAGAGGCAGCCCCTGTCAGGACCCCGTGACTGTCCCCAAGGGTCTCCAGACTGCGGGGCCCCGAGGGCAGGCTGGGCCCTCAGCCCGGGAAGAGATCAGTGGGAAGGGGCTCCTCGGGAGTGTGTGTGCACCTGCACACACATGCACACCCCACGTAGGGCACTCGGGCAGAGGAAGACAGACCCCAGCACTCGCTGTGGGTGACGAAGGGCCAGGTGCGGAGGGCTGGGCACTGAGGGGAGCGTGCCCCCCGGGGGCTCTCGGGCCACCTCCCCCAACCGTGTGTCCTGGAGGCCCGGCCCCGCATGTCCTTGCGGTGGCAGGCCTGCTGCCCCCTGCACAGAGAGGCCCTCGGCTGGGCACGTCCGCCCTCAGAGCCAGCGGGGTGTGTCTGTCACCTTTTTGACACGCTCAGCCACAGCGAGCGTTTAGGCCGGCCACTGGGGGCCCTGGCCAGGCACGCGGCCACTGGGCAGTAATAGCCGGCCCCGGGAGCCCTGTTTATTCCGGTGGTTGCCCTGCCGGAGCCCTGTCCTACACAGGTGACTGGGGAGCCTAATTGCGTCGGCTGTTAAGAGGTAATTAATAGACGTTTCCCTCCCCGCGAGGTCAGGCCGCCCGATCCCCCCCGGCGGCCCAGCCTCCGTCCTCGGCGTCCCCTCCACCGGGCAGCACGGTGACCTCTCTTGCTGATGAGCCGCAGCTGCCACCGTTACAACCGATGTCTCCCAGCGTCCGAGCTGGGCCTCCGCTCACGGGCCTGGCCTCGAGGCCGTCCTGGCTGGGAGCGCCCCCAGAACCGGGCCGGAGCCACTTGGGTCCCCGCGGGCTGGGCGGGACCCTCCGTTCCTGTGGCAGGTGGGCCGCCCAGGGTCTGTGGAGCCACAGCAGGCCTGCGGCTCGGCCCCGTGGGCAGGCGGGGTCTCAGCCAGGTCTGACTTCCCCTGGGTGCAACCTGCCGGCAGACCTCAGCCTTCCCTTCAGTGGTGTGGTCCCCGGAGTCCGCGTGTGCCCACAGGCAGGCGGGGCAAGGGGGTGAGCACAGGGACCCAGGGGTGTGACTCGAGGGTGTGGCCCAGGGTGCAGGCGAGAGGGGGCGACTCCGTGCTGGAGTGTGAGAGGTGGAGGCGGGAGCCAGGTGGTGGCCTGGACCCCACGATGGGGCTGTGGAGAGACCCGGACTGGAGGCAGGACGCGGAGTGTCCCCATGTTCCGGGCCGAGTAACCAGGGAGGGGGGGTGCTCTGTCTCCGAGAGGGGGAGACGTTGGGGCAGCAGAGGTGGGAACCGGGCTGGGCACAGTGGCGTCAGTGACAGAGTCGGGGGGGAGGCAGCAGGAAAGGTCGCTGCAGCCGAGGCGCCAGGGAGCAAGTGGGGCTCCGTGGGCTGCCCTCGGGGACGGGGACACCAGGCCCGGGACATGGGACACGTGACCTCCAGCGAGTGCAGAGGAGCCTGGTGCCGACCGTGCCCCCACCCCTGGGCAGACGGCACGCTGAGTAGGCACAGCCTAGAACGGGTGTTAAACTGCTGGAGTCCACGCCGTCACCTCCCAAGAGCTGTCCCTTCCCCTGAGAGACTGCGGATGGCACACGGCCCGTCAGCCACTGCGCCAGGCCACCTCTGCACCTGACAATGCTCCATGCCACCGTCACCCTGCAGAGGGACTGGCTGGACAGACAGGAGGCAGCGGGGAGGGCGTCAGAGCAGGAGGGTCAGCGTGCGCAGCCTCAGGTGGCCGGAGCCTGGCCCGCTGGCCATGCCCTGGGGGCAGAAAGGGGGTGGGCCTGGCTTCCCAAGAGGCTGCCAGGTGAGGGGGGCCCCAGGAGTCCCACCGAGGGCAGCACGTCATCGGGAGGAAGTCCGGGGCCATGGGGCAGCGAGGGAGAGCACTCTGATGGCCAAACAGGGCCCTCACACTAAGGGGCTGCGGCCCCTCATGGCCTCTGTCACGCACTCGCCATGGATGTGGCTGAGCCCCCACAGCACGCGGACAGTGAGTCCCTCTGCATTCAGAAGAGGCCGCCAGGCCCTGCCGGCTGAGCTCGAGGCCTCTGACCCACAGCCTGTGCAGGGTGCTGTGTGGTCCGAGACCCTCCCAGCTGTGAAGCACCCACCCGCCAGGCCCCGAGGGTGGGCCTCAGTGAGGAGGCCCCAAACTACGCCTGTGGGGAGCATGTCTGTCCACATCGGGGACACCAGGGTCACCAGGACCCTGTGCAGCCTTGGCTCAGCCCCGCCCCCCAGCCACTGACCTCACCCCTGCACTCAGGGCAGGAGGGACAGGGTGCCTGGCCCTGGCCCCGTGGCGGTCCGGCCCCAGCCCTGCTGCCCACGTGGACAGCTCTCTCGGGTCTGCGCTTTGTGATGCTGGAAGGGCCTTCTGCCCATTTTTCTGGGAAAACCTGTCTCTCCTCAGCTGCGGCACGCAGGGCCTGCTGCCCGGAGGACTGCCGGCGGGTGCGGTGCGGCCTTGCCGAGTTCCTGGACGTCCGCCTCGGGCCCCCTCCGCCCGGGTACCGCCCTGTCCCGTTCCTGGACGGCCTGCGTGAGGTAGGGGTGGGGGACCCCCCAGGACTGAGTCCATATGCTGCCCAACCCTGCGGCCAGCATGTCGGGGTGCACAGAGGAGAGCGACCAGGGACCCCCCTGAGTGCCTCCCCTCTGCTCCGTGCAGAAGCCGAGCAGCAGGCCCAGGGGCGGCCTGGGCCCCAGGACAGGGACGCCCACCGTGCAGGACCCACCCGGAGGCAGCAGGTAGGAGAGGCTGCCCCACTGATGGGCGTTTGGGGGATGACCTGTCATCCCTGCCCCTGGGCCTCAGCTGTGCCCCCTCTCTGCATGCCTGCCCTGGTCCCCCCCGCCTTCGACACCACGGACACTGTGGGCCGCCATCGGCCCAGGGGTGGCGGCAGCTCCCATGGCCTAGAAAGTGGGGACTCTGGGGGCCCACAGCCGGGTCTGGCACCGAGGGGACCCGCCCGGCAGCAGGAGCAGCGCGAGGTGGCTCTAGCAGCGTCCCCGCAGCTGCCAGCCCCTCGGGGACTTGCTCGGACAGGCTGAGGCAGGCAGAGCAGAGCGGCCGCGTGCCCCAGGGAGGCTCTGAGGGTGGGCCGGGGGCTGCACCAACCCGACCTGCAGAGGAGACTGAGGCTGGCCCAGATCCAGTTTGCATTTCCACCGGACAAGTTGAAGGGGCTGATGGTGGCCTGCGGGGAGGCGGGGCCCCACCTCCCTGTGCCTGTAGCCGCTTCCAGTGATGCCCTTCCCTGCCCAGGGAGGCCGGGTCCCTGGGAAGCCTCTTCCGGCCCCTGCTTTCAGGAGCAGTGTGTCCCCCACCAACACACATGGGCTGTGGACACTCAGGTGGGACTGGACCTGGCCGCCCTCCCCAGGGACCCCATCACCCAGGAGCTGTGGGGAGTGACAAGGTGCAGCACCGTGGAGGGGGCAGCACCGCCACCGGCCACCTGTGGCCTCCTTGCAGGCAGGGGTGGGGGGGCCCATGGAGGCAGAGGTCCTGAAAATGCAGCCCCCAGGCCCGAGAGAAACCACCATGCTTGACAGACACGCGGCCTCCCTGGGGGGCACAGAAGAGCCTCAGGGGCTGGCGGGATGGCAGGGCTCCAACTTTGCCCGGGGCTCGCCAGCCGAGGGGAGCCAAGGCTGGCTCTCCAGGGGGTCTCGCGCCGCCTGGGACTGGTGCACCTTCCTTGATGCTGCCAGCTGGGGCGGGGTGCGGTGGGGGGGCGGGGGGCGTTGAAATAGCCACAGAAAGGAGCTCGGGCACAGACCCAGCTACCAGCTAAGACACTGCAGGAAAATAAGAAACCTGGCGGAAGGCAGGAGCGGCCGCACGTCCACCTGCAATGAGAGGACGCGTCGGTGCCGCCAGGGACAGGGGACCCGCCCAGAGCAGTTGCCGCTGGGAGATAGCGCCGCATCGTGAGCAGATGAGCCTCGGATCCCGGGCAGAGCGGTCCGTCTGCGCCTGCGCCTCGGTGTGGCTCAAGTGCGGCGCGCGCTTGCGCAGTAGCTGCGGAAGCGCAGACGTGCAGGAACGCCCACACGTGCTCAGTGTCCCAGGCGGCACCTGCGGAGCGCAGACGGCTGACACCCAAGACTCTCGGGCACCAAACCCAAGGTGGTCACCGTGGCAACTCGGACGCCGAGTGCAAGGTGGAAACGTCTCATTTCAGCAAAAACAAGACCTTGAGCCCATGGCCTGCAGAGTGGCGGGAGCGCCCAGCTCAGCTCCCGGCCCTCCGGCGCCGCTGAGGGCTCCAGTGTCCCTGTCTCTGGGACAGAGTTGTGATCAGCGGCCACAGTTGTGATCAGAATGTCCCAGGGGCAGGACATTCGCCAGGACTCGGCCACAGGACTGGGGACGGGACGGGGAGGCCCCTGATGTCTAGCTTCTCTGGCAGGAGCGTGTGAACGACAGACAGATTCACGTGGAGCGGAGGAGGGGCGCGTGGGCTCCTGCCAACGCACGACCTTGGCGCTTTCTGGCCCCATGTTCTTGTCGCCCCTCCCCCTCAGCCCCCGCCACCCCCTGCCCTCCCTGAGGACCTGCTGTGACTCGGCCTCCTCAGCTTCCTGGGAGCCTCTGCTGCAGACCCCTTTTCTGACCCGGCCGCCCAGACGGGGTGCAGGGCAGGCCCTTCGGGCTGCTCCTGACCACCCCCCACCCCACCAGGCTGCCTCGGCCCAATGCAGGGAGCGCAGGGCCGGGCCCCAGCACAGCCCAGCCAGCCGCCCACCTGCCCACCCGCATCCCAAACCACTATTTTGCCTTCGTTGGCTGCAGGACAACCTCCCTGCCCCGGCCTGGAGGGGGGTGGCCACCAAGCCAAGGCTGCAGGGGCACCCGAAGGTCTCACCCTCTGGCAACAAACAGGCCGCACCCAACACAGCCCCCAGGGACACAGGCCAGCCGCCACCAGTCCAGCCCAGAGCCCAGCTGACCTCAGCCACATCTGCCCCAGACCACAGGCCTTCCTGTTCCTCTTCCCCCCAGCAACCCCAGGACACCCCTGTCTCAGGTCCCGCGTGTCACCTCAAGGAGGACGCAGACACTGACAGGCTGATCACAAACCGCCACCCATGTGTCTCCTTCGAGCTCCAGTCTCGGGCCAGTGGGCAGACACCCACCATCAGCGGCCCCCCGGGGCACTCACAGCTGCGGCCAGAGCCCCCACACCCGGCAGCCATCGCACGGTAGCCCCACGGGCCCGTAACACCTGTCGGCAGCGTGCGGCCTGCCTGGACATCCTCCGTCCGCATGAGGGTGGGGGTGATGCCCGTGATGTCAGTCGGATTCACTCGAGTGCTCCAGAGGACAGCAGTCTTCTGTCCCCGCTGCAGGCGTCATTCAGCAGCGTCTTCTCCGAGTGAGGGAACCTGCCTTCGTGCTCCGGAACAGGCACGTCGTGGGGCGAGGGTCCAAGGCGCTCGGGCGGGGGGGCAGGCAGGGGCCTCGTGGACATGCCCCCCCACGTGCCCTCAGGGCTGGAGCCGCTCCGGGAAGGGGGTGCCGCGGACGGCGCTCAGGCCCTGCCCTGTGGCATCAGGGGTAGCGTGAGTGGTTTCTGCGTTTGGCCGCCCAGCTGCTGCCTCACCACGGCCCGGTGAGCCACCCCAGGTCACCTACGCCCCGATGCCAGGCCAGCCCACGCTGCGGGCCTGCCTCCCCGGGGAAGCCAGCTCCCGTGGTGGCCTCGCACATTCCTGCGGAGACATTCCTGCCTCGTGACAGAGCTCCACGGCGTGACACAGAGCCCGTCAGTTCCTGGGTGAGGTGGCGTGGTGTCAGCTGCAAAACGTGGACTCAGTTCCACAAATGTGGCTGGGAGCTGGCCGGCCACCCGGAGGCTTCCTGCAGAAGGGGGCATGTCGCCCCGCCCGCCGGCCCTGCCTAGAAACCCTAAACCGAGCCCTCCACCAGCCGGTGGGTGGGAAGTCCGAGGCACGACCTTGCCCATGATTGCTCATCGACGGCCGGGCAAAGATGCCGGAGCCCTCCCCCAGCCCGCGCAGAGAAAAATGGGTTTAATTAAGACTTCCGTGATTAGTCATTTAATCAGTCATTAGGCCAACACAGATGGAGCCAATTAATTTTTTTACTTGAGTATGTAGCTGGTCCTCGCAGCCCCCTCCACCTGGGCCGTGGGTGACCTCTGAGCATCGACTCAACCGAAGGCCTTTGTCCCCTTGACAGGCGGCCCCTCGCCTACCCCAGCCCCGCCTACCCCTGCCCCGCCACAGGACAACCCGCCACCCCCTCATCTGCTGAGCGCAGAGCAGCCCTGCGGGGACTCGGAGAAGCTCTGAGCAGGAGCCACAGCCAAGGGCCACCCGCCTTGTCCTCCGGAACCCCCAGGACTCTGACTGCAGCCCAGTCACCTCCGATGACAGGTCCTGGATGTCCTGTCCCCGCCAGTCGGAGCCCCGAACCAGGCTCAGCCCCGGTTTGCCCCAAGAAATCGTGAGTGAGGTCCAGGGTGAAGTCCGAGGCTCCCGTCTGCAGCTCTCGGGCACCCCGCCTGGGTCCTGCGCAGCGCCCCCGGTGTTTGGTTCGTCTGGCCCCTCAGCTGGGAGGGCCGCCCCCATCACAGGGGTGTGTCTGGGGTGTTGCCTGGCCATGGGCGGCCCTGCTGCCTGGTGGGCTGTGGGTCTGTCTCAGCAGGTGAGGCTCCCGGGGCGGCTGCAGCTCTCCCTTGGCCCCACAAATGGGGCCCCGCGCCCAGGTCAGGTCTCAGGTGTCCACGCCCCATGCCATGCCTGTGCACCCATTTCACAGACTGGGAAAACAGTGACAAGGGCCAGGCTTCGTGGAGCCCCGAGCTGAGGCCTAGGGCCTCCTCTGACCCCGGGGCCGCCAAGCCCACAGCCCCAAGGGTCTCTCAGTGGGCCTTGGGGGGGAACAGGCTCTGGTCACTAGGGAATGGTCACTCCAGAACAGGAACCCCTCCCTCTCTCCGCCAGTTGGGCGCTTGGCCGAGGGGCCCAGTGTCTGCCCCCGGTGCCTCACCGTGCTCGGCAGCTGCAGCGAGAGCCCAGGCAGGCAGGGGCGCTGGGCTCCTCTCTACCTGCGGCCATCTCCCCAGCTCTGCCCACTGGCTCCCCTGACCCAGGCCACACGCCGTGGAGCTTGGCTGCAGTGGCCGTCACCTCGGCAACGGCGCTGCATGGGCCAGGTGTGCTCATGCAGACTCCAGAGGGTGCGGCCCAGGGCGAGTTTGGGGTGGCCCTGTCACGCATCTGCCCCAGGAGAGGCGGCATCAAGGGGGTCCCCTCCAGGGTGCATGGCCCCCACGGATGCTCTCGGGCCCGAGGAAAGGGGAGGGTGCGGCCATGGGGACACCAAGGCCACTGTGCTGACAAGCAGCCAACTGCCCTGGGGGTCACTTGGGCTGCTGAGCACCTAGTGGGAACCAGTGGGGTCACCCTTGCAGGGGGCTGTCACCCCCCCACACACACTTGAGAGTGTCTGCCTCTCCCAGCCTCAGCTTGGCCACGTGCCGCATTGGGACAGGCAGACGGCTCAGCCCAGCGGGCCTCGTGGGGACCCAGGACGGGCCCACCACAGGAGCAGGGGGATCCGAGTGGGGCACGGCCCATCTCTCAGGGACACGGTGAGGACAAGATGCCACGTGGGGCCTGGAGGGCAGCCCTGCGCCGCAGGCTCCGAGGTGGGCAGGGCAGGGGCGAGAGGCCGCCCCTCCAGGATGGATCACAGACGGGAGCTGGTGCTGTCTGGGCGCCCCGCGTGGGTCTGCTCTGTGGGATGGCACGCAAGGAGCTGGGTCTGCCCTCCCTCCGAGAACTGGCAGGAACCTGGATGCAGGTGACGAGGGGCGGTCGCCGTGAGCCCTGCAGCCACCCAGCTCGCTGCCTCGGGGCTGTGGGGGACGGGGCACCCAGGTGGGGGGGGTTCAGGGCGCCCTGAGCGGAGACAGAGTTGGGAATCCCGGAGCCACGGTGGGTCAAGGTCGCAGGGGAGAGCCCCAGGGTCTGCAGAGCACGCGGACCACCTCGTGCGCGCACATGAGGGAAGAACCGCCAGGCGGACCAAAGGCAGCCGTGTGCAGGGCTCCCACGGGCCACAGAAAGGGCTCCTGCCAGCAGCCCGGCCGGAAGCCTCAGGACTCAGCGGCCCGGCCTGTAGCGCTCACACAGGCATGGCCTCCGTCCGGGGCAATGCCTGCCCCTCTGGGACCCACGGAGCAAACCTGAACGGGGAGACCCGAAGGGATCACGCTGGTTCCAAGTAACAGCACCAAGAGGTGAGAAGATGAACGTGCCTCACCGGGGAGATGCACAACACCCGGCACCTGATCGCCGGTCGCCAGGCCCAAAAAACGTCGGAAGGCCCGACCCGGAACGAGAAACGCCCATCAGCCAAACCGGACGTGAGGATGACGCAGCTGGAAGAACAAACGTGTCACAGTGGTCCCGTGTGGCGCATGGAAGGGGTCAGGCGGCGCCCGGGGAGGGGGTCGCACGGGACGGCACGCGGAGGGTCGGCGGCAGAGCGGACGTGCGGGAAGGGCGCGGGGGCCGGGGGCCAGACCGTGGGGACAGCGCTGGCCGCTGGGGGACAGCGTCCAGGGCTGCGTGCGAGACGACTTCCGGCTGCCAAACACACAGGAAACGGGGAGGCTCCAGAGTGGGGGGGCGGGGGGGGGGAGACACAGGATTCAAAGCATTTTCGAATTCGCCGAGAACCCTGCACCTACAGACCCCAAGACATCCCCAGGTGGTCAAGGGGAGATCTGGGAGGTGGAAATGCAGGCTGGAGAGGCGGGGCCCCAGCCATGGGCCCCACCCCAGCCCGCACGTCAGGGTCTTAGCGGGAGGCCCTGCTGCCTGTCCAGTCCCGGAGGCTCAGCCGGTGCCCAGTTGGTGCTTCTGGGGTCACACCGCCACCAGGGCTCCAGCAGGGCTGACTTTGTCTCTGGAGGACACGTCCCAGATCTATAGCGGTGCCAGGTCCAACCCGTGGGTCTGCGGGCGCGTCAGCCAGCCGGCGCCTCTGGCGGCTCCCGCCCAGGGTCCCCAGCTCCCATCCGGCTCGGCCTGCTTTGCGCGCAGCCCTGGGGGTTCTGTAAAAAAAACGTTCCGGCTCCTTGTAACCCCCGTTCACGTCTCTTAAAGCCAGCAGCCCGGCCGACGCTGGTTATTCTTAGCGCTAAGTTATTTATCTGCCTCCCTCCTCCCCGCACTTCAGAGCCCTTGACGGGGCCCTGGGGGCCAGCCAAGGCCCATCCCCCCACTCAAAATGAAGTCATTTTAAAACCTTTTGTATTTAAATTTTTATCACCCAAACCATACGTGCGGTACTTACTTGGCGAGGGGCCGGAACCTGGCAGGTCTCCGAGCCCCAGCCAGGGAGCCCCACTCCCCCGCCCTCCAGTCACCAGAAACACCCTGCTGGTGGCGGGGGCCCCGGGGGTCTTCCTGGCCCCCCAAGTCCCTGTGGTGGGATCATTCAGGGCACAGCCCGGCCGGTCGCACCCGGGGCCTCCGTGCCGCCTGGAGCTGGAGGACTCGGCGTCCAGGCCGTGCCAGCCACCTCTCCCCTAAGGACGCATGTAGGAGGCTGAGAATTTGACCCCGGAGCTCGGCAGGGGCACTGGGTCAGGTGCCCTCCCCGGGCACAGCCAGGTCCTCCAGGACATGTGACCCTCCCTGGGGCAGGCGGGCGGGCCCATCACCCACTGTGGAGCGGGCCCCGCGTGGTTGGTGGGCCCCTTAAGACCCCCGGTCGAGATGGAAATGCTGAGATGGGTCATTCCCCCCTCCCCCCATCCGTCCAAGAGCCAGCGCAGCTCCAGCCAGAAGGGCCGGTCCCCATGCCTCGGACACAGGGCCCGGCCCTGGGGACCCCACCCGTCCGGTGTCGGTCTTCACCTGCCGCCTCTTCTCTCCCGCTTCGCGCGGTGAAAAGACCCTTTAGCTCCCAGGAGGGGACGAAGTGTCCTGCTGAGCCCCAGGCTCCGGCCGCCTCTCGTCAGTCACTTCTCCCTGGATCGTCAGCGTCCCTCCCGGTGGGCTCTGGGCTGCGGCTGTTCTCCGAGTGGCCCTGCTGCTGGCCGGGCCAGGCCCACCTGGACCCCGCTCGAGGCAGCGGCGGGTGGCGGTCAGCTGCGCTCAGTCCCCATTTGGTTTGAACAGGGAGACGCCAGGGCCGGGGGCAGAGCTGGGTCACCGCCTGTGACCTTCTCCGCCAGGTACAGGCCAAGTGGCCAGCGCTGAGGCAGGGCCTCCAAAGTCAGAACAGTCACGCCTGTGCCCTCTCGGGTGCCCCTTGTCGGGGGGGGGCGCAGGGGTGCCGCATGCATGGCTCTCTGGGAGGCACATTTGGGTCCTTCCTTCTCTCCTCCCCGCAGGCCTGACGGGGCGACGGGGGCAGCACCAGGGACGGCACCCTTCCCAGGTAGGTGGGCAGCGGGAGGACACCACCAAGTGCGCTGTCTCCAGGGGTCAGATCCAGACAGGTCACTTCCACCACCTCTGGAGGGGGCGCTGGCTCCCTCCCTCTGGACATGGCTGCAGGTGGGCCCGAGCTTGGGCGGGTGCCTGGCCGGCCCCCACACGAGCTCTCCAGATGCCCCCGGAGGCCAGCCCGTGGGGCCCTGGGCAGGGAGGGGGACGTGGACTGTCCCGGGGTCCTCCCCAAGGCCTGGCCCCACTTACAGGCTGCAGGCACCGGGCAGGGTGCATAGTGGAGAGTGCTGGCCAGCCCCGGGAGCCTGTCACCGCAGCCCGGTGAACGCCGCTGCCTCCTGTCTCCATGGCACACCCCCCCCCCCCCC